>VOQZ01002101.1:0-23698 GCA_008079305.1 Phytophthora palmivora
GGCACATACTTGGCGATGGATTTCCCGACAGAGGGTGTGCGCAATGAATTTGTGAATCTGATGAAGACGAAGGGTGTTGCATCTGGAGGCTGTGGAGTCAACTCCGTTCGTTTCCGACCGGCACTAGTCTTCCAGCCAAAGCATGCAGCGGAATACTTAGGCAAGATGCGCGAGATCTGCAGTACTCTTAGCAAGGCATAAAGGTGAGTGAGGTAAAACAATTTCAACTCGCGTTGTCGTGTAGGTCTAGAAGCAATGTCATTGGAATGAATTTTGGCCACATCTGCAGTGATCTACTACTTCATTTTACTGCCCGTTCAATTGAGCCGTTGCACACAGTACCGACTTTTCGAGCAGGAGGCAGAAACCACGAGCCTCCAGTACCAGGCGAATTGCTACTTTGTTTCATCTGGGTTATCGTCGATATGAGCGTGAGCATTAAGGTGTCAGTTCGATGCAGGCCGTTCACGTGTGATGACAAGCTGGGCGTCGTGATGACGCAAAATGGAGATGAGGAAGGCGATGTGGAACTTATTAATTCAACCTACTCCACAACAAGATTTCCATTCAGCTACGCGTGGTGGAGTGCTTACGGCTACCAGCGACACATTCAGGGAGACTCGCTGCAAGCCGACAACATGACCCTCGTCAACCAGCAAATGGCCTACGAGAGTGTCGGACTCAAGATCAAGGCGGACCTAATGGGGGCAACGCCGTCGTGTTATTCGCCTACGGTCTTTCTGGATCTGGCAAAACGTTCACCGTGTTCGGGGTGCGTGTTAACGTTTATCATGGGTTATCTAATGTATCATGCTCATCAATTGCTTCTGATTACACTAGCCGGACGCTGTCGACATTCCTGAGGCATGGTTTAAGCACGAGGATCCCCATCCACTTGTAAGAAGTCTTTTAAAAGTACATTGATGGTGCTGCTTGCGATTTACTCATTATTCTTCAATATCTTTATACAGTGGGGGATTTTTCCTCGTCTTGCCTACGAACTTTTCAAGGAGAAGCAGGATGGCTGGAAAATTTCGATGAAGTACTTTCAAAACGTCGTGGATACTGTGCGAGATCTCATGTCCCCTGTAGCGCAAGAACAGCAATACAAGTCAGGTATGCGCAAGGACCCAGACGGATTCACAGATATCGACTGGTGCCAGTCGGTTGTGCTAAAGGACTGGAACGACTTACGCAGAACGTTCATGGCGGCCAATGCCAAGAAGGCTATTGCACCAACGCAGTTCAATCACCAATCGACCCGTGGTCATTGCATCATGACGTTAGAAGTGGAGAAGCCTGATCCAGAGCGCGAAGGAATGAAGCAAAGGGGTCGTGTCTACGTGTGTGACCTTGCTGGTACGGAGCCTGCAGGTGACATCGTGTATGCCGACTACAAGAAAGTTGTTTTTGAGAATGGGGAAATCGAGCACAAGTACATTGGTCCTCATCCAGATGCATCGAAATCGAAGGAGTTGCAGGACCAGGGCAAGAAAATTAATCTTTCTCTAACAGAGATGGCGCAGTTTTTCATGAAGATGGCTGAAGCTGTCAAAGCCAACAAACTCAAGCCAGGAATGTCAATTCCGGGATGCAATTCGTACTTCTTGTGCAAGTACCTTAAAGACACAATGCTGCAGGCTCGAACATATCTCTTTTGTGCCATCCGTCCGGAGGTTAAGTTCCACGGTTATACATTTTCAACTCTAGGCTTTGCTAAGAACGCGTCTGTCATCAAGCTTCAGCCCAAGAAGGCATCGACGGCTGCGAGTCCAGCGGAGCGGAAGCTAATGGCTGAACTGGAACAGATGAAGGCACTTGTGAACCAGTTGAAGGAGGAGAATGAACGCATTGCGAAGATGCGTAGTGCTGCTGGGGGCACATCAGCGAGTGCGGAAGCTAATGTTTCTGATGACGTTGAAGCTTCTGGCGGGGATGATGCTGCCAGTGCACAGGTAGCTCAATTGGCTGAATTACTCAACCAGAAGCAAAAGGAACTGGAAAATGTGCTAAGTGGTGGTGAAGGAGCTGGTGGTGGTATGAGTGTACAAGATGAAATGATGCAGCGACAACGTGAGGAATATGGCAAGCGTGGCATCCACTTGTATCATTTTGAAGCTGACACCACGTCTCCATACCTTATCAATCTAGATGTCGACGCTTATCGATCGAAACGATTCATGTTTCTGCTGGATAAGCCTCATTTGACGGTGGGTCCACAGGGAGATATCCAGCCTATGTCGCTCAGCATCGTCAACGACCACTGCTCGTTTGAAAATGATGGCGCCGAGATTTTCTTATGCGCCGGAGCTGGGGAAGTCATGCGCAACGGGAAAAAGATTGACAAGAATGCACGTATCCAGCTTGTACCGTACGACCGAGTTGTCGTTGGAAATGAGCTCATGCTTTTCATATATCCGGGGCGTGAGCCAGATGGCGAACCACCTTCAGCCGACACTGCTGCTGCTGAGTACAAGGAAGCTTTACAGACAGTTGACACTTCTGCGATGAACGAACTGCAAGAGCAGATGAAAAAGTTCGAGGAAGAGAAGGCAAGGTGGGAAAAGGAACGACAGGAACGAGAGGCAGCAGCGGCAGCAGCAGCAGTCGCCGCTGCTAGTGCTAACAATGCTGCAAATTCTGCTGCCGCCGAAGCTGCGGCTGCAGAGGCTGCTGCTGCAGCAGCTAAAGCTGAAGAAGAAGCACGATTAGCTGCAGAAAAACAACGTGAGCTTCTTGCACGACAGGTGAATGACCAAGAGCTCCGGGAGGTCCTACCCAAGATCGCAGAACTCACTCAAATTGTCAAGTTCCTGAACCGTGATGCATTAAGCTTTGAGACGGCATTGCAAAGCTCATCAATGGAAGACAAAGATGCCAATGGTACAAGTGGAATCCCGAAGGTCAAGGTCAAAGTGTACAATAAGGCCACGGACGAAACAATCTTCCTTGATGTGTTCGAGTTTGTGAAAGCACACGCATTGCTTAAAGACGAGGTTGCTTTCCTCCGTAACGCGCTCATGAACGATCGCGAGTATGAATCGCCAGCAGGTCATGACCCAATCACGTTACTCTTTGACAACTCGTTCCACATTGGTAGCGCTACAACATTCCTCGAATATTTGCTGTACAACTTAGAGACGGAGCCTGACGAATCTCAGCTCAGCATCAAGCTGGCAGTTCCCCCGTTCAATACTATCGGAAAACTACAGGTAATGTGGGTTCCACTGTCGTCTCCGGATCCTGACAAGCACAACGAAGATGATTTAATGGATGTTGAAAGTCCAAGCGACCTTCTTGGCAACCCATGGACTTTCAAAATCCGCATTGTTGGAGCAACTGGTCTTCCGATGATCACAGATTTGGCCTACTGTCAATATGAATTCCTTGGTGAGCTCTTCACGACTGAAAGTGTCGAACAAAATACGCGAAGCCCCGTGTTCAACTACGAATTCATACATCACATAGATTGCGTCACGGAGCAGTTTATCGAGTACCTCCAAAGTGCACGTCTCGAGTTTCAAGTGTTTGTGAACCCGTACATCCTCGATCCGCCAAAAGACAAGATTTCGACAAAAATCCCTGCCATTGCTGCACAGCTTCTAGAGGGTCATGCAGGTTTGCGTCCTACTCATGATACGGTTGGTCGTTGTCCAACTTCTTACTATTTTATACGTTTTTTTCAACAGCTAAACCAACGTATGACGAACTACAATCGAAGTGCGCACAGTTAGAGAAGAACCTTGCAACTGTAACAGAAGACTTGGAGTTCCTGAGGAAACAATATCGAAACGCTGTGGGAAGGTAAGTCGCCGTTGCATTCATGACACACGTCTCCGTGTTTAATTTGTATTGTAAATTTGCGTTAGTGAACCCCCGATACGCCCTCTACCTAGCCTTGCTGGCATTGAAGATGTTTCCAAAAGCCCAATTCATTCAGCATCGTGTACACCAAGGAAGAAAATCGAGTCCGCTAAAGCGAATGACATTCGTTTAAACAGTCCGACGAAGGAAGCGAGTGCTCCTGCAACTGAGTAGGAAGAAGTAATGAAGTTTCGCTCGCTTTCAGAGATTCCGAATTAGACTAGCAGTGAATGTCATTCTCTGTCCATATTTTTAGGGCTTGCTCTTCAGCCATTTGCCGTTGTAGCACGGCACAACTAGTCTCGCGATGGAGGAATCACAAGAGTTTATCGTCGTCTCGGACACCGAACTCAGCGCTGCCACGAGGTCGAAATCGATGATGCCTCAAGCACACCTCGATGACGTCCATCTTGAGGTGAGGATATAATTCCTGTATTGGGGGTTCTATCAGGGCTAACCAACGTCATTTAGGTTGATGGAAAGTCTCGATCTCGCAGACAAACCGTCACGACACTGCCAGCTTCACCTACTACTAATCCTCCAGGTCGGAGGACCTCTGTTAATATCACCAGTATGGGCGTTCCTCTGAAAATTCTCATTGCATCATGGAACGTGGGCAACACGATGCCACCAAAGGACTCGAAATTATTGAACGACTGGATTCCAGAAGGTGGTGGTGATTTTGATGTCATCGCAGTCGGATTACAGGAAAGCACTTACAAAAATGGAAAGGTGTCCGAAAACTTGGTGAGAACGGATAGTTGGCACAATGCTGATGACCTGGACGACGAGGAAAACTACACAGACGTTCCTGCACTGGATAGTGTTGTCGATGCTACTGATGCTGAAGAGGGTGAGGAGGAAGAAGAGGAGGAAGAAGAAAGTGAAGCAAAACCTGATGATCCTGGAAATAAGCCATCGACCAAGAAATCTGGAGTTTACAAGAACGCTGATGAAAATCATAGTCCCATGAGCGAATCGATACGAAATGGTCGCGGTGGCAGTCAGTTCAGCAATTCAACATCGGAACCAACCGGTGGGAGTGGAATTGGGTCCGATAAGTCCTCGGATGTGATTGTGAAGCGGTCACGCACCAAGAAATCAATGCGCAAAATGACCAGAATGGTGCGGCAGCTAAGCAATAACCTGCGTGACTCGAAAGGAGATGCACTCGACTACCCGTTTGGTAGACAGATTTATGTGCATCTCGGTGAAAGCTTTGTGCTGGCTGGGAAGGTTGACTTGATGGAGATGCGGTTGTTCGTCTACGTCCATGAACGCAACAACGTTTGTGAGGTGGAGAAGATTGCTGTTCCTACGGGGCTAGGAAGTGTCATCGGAAACAAGGTATGATATTCTCTAGCAACTACACTCGTGAACATTGCAGTTAAGACTAACCTCTGTTGACGTATGCGGTATGTAATAGGGCGGACTCATATTCAAGTGTGTCGTTGATAACACTTCTCTCTGCTTTGCTAGTTGTCACCTGGCAGCACATCAAGACCAAAAATTCCTCGACAAGCGCAACAGTGATGTACGTGCTAAATCGTGACCCCAATCTTTCATTTTATACGAACTGTACCTCTCGTTTTGCTATGTGTAGTGTGCCACCATCCTCGGCGCGCACTTTGGGCAAAAGAACGTTTCAATCGATCACCAGTTCGATCACTGCTTCTGGTTTGGTGACCTAAACTATCGCTTGGATCTAAACTACACTGCCCCTCGTAAACGCAACCACGAAAAACATTGCGCAGAGGTCATGACACTTGTTCGTGCCAAGAAATGGATGGCATTGAATCAGAATGACCAACTCAAATACCAGGTCGAAGGTAAGAAGACACTTACCGGATGGGAACTACCACCAGCACTTTTCCCTCCTACGTTCAAGCGAGTGCGTCACACTCTCGATGAGTACTTGGTAAATCTTATATTTTCGCTCGTTTGTTTAATCCGAGTTACGTGCGGTTGATCTGACGGCTACTTCATATTTTGTTCAGCTGGAGCGCGTACCATCCTACTGCGACCGTGTCCTATACAAATCGCTGCCCGGATTGCGAACCAACGTAAAGCTGCAGCACTTTTCCTGTTATGAATCTATTGCTACCAGCGACCACAAACCCGTAGCGGCTGCGTTTCACGTAGGCCGAACACCACCAATTAGTTCGGGTGCAGTGGAGAAGTCAACGCTTGTCGAAATCTCTGACCTAGCGGGTAAAGACCTTCTGGGACTTGACCTGGCTGGGGTTAGCGACCCGTACGTCAAGTTCTATTCAACACCAAGCAATGCAGTTCAGGTAGACACGAATGGAAGCCATCCAAGCACGTCGACGATCTCGAAAACCCGCTCACCAAGGTACGTTTGCCTTACTTGTAGCTAGCATTTTTCAGTGATGCACTAACTTTGGCCTGATGAATGCACGAAGATGGCGAGATGACCAGGTGCCAAAGCTCCACGTGTTGTGTGACAATGAACGAGACGTAAAGCGAGTCCATTTGACCTTGGTCGTAATGGACTACGACGCTACTTCGAAAGACGACTTAATGGGTAAACCGCTTTTAAATCTCTGTTGCCATTCACCAGAATTATGTGAGACTGCACGAATACTGATGACTGCACTTCCTGCAGGTGTTGCATCGGTGTCTCTGGATAAATATTGCCAAAATCGACCGCGCTTCATCCCGTTCGAGGCCCCAGTCGTTCTACACGGAAAAGGAGCAGGTACTCTCACTGGCAAGATTCGCGTCACGCTACCAGGCCAATCCACACCACCTGCAGATGAAGCAGGACAACAATTGATTCGAGTGGCAGGTTGCCACTGTACTTTGTCGTAAGCGATTAAATCACGAAATGCAGCAGGCAACACACAATACAACGAATAACGAACTAATGTTTCAATACGCTTGCAGCAAACAATGACTTGCCATCCAACTGACTCCATGATGCAGTTTCTCCTCACTCACGCTCATAGTTGGCAACTTCAAACCTCAGTAGATCATGGTCTTCAAACAACTCCTCTAGTCGCATACGGGCTTGGCCTAGAATGAAGACTGCACCAACGAGGCGACTTCCCCGTGCCACGATTCCGCGATAGAATCTTCTCACTCCACCTTCACGGTAGATTTGTCTGGCCGTTGCAAGCATACTCGGTCCTCGACCCGATGGTAGCTTCATTGCCTCACCTTGCATGACTGTTTTGATAGTATCCACTGGCTGTGTAAGCGGAACAACCACAAGTCCAGCAGCCAGACATCCTGCAATTGAAGCTGATGCTTTCTGTGCTGCAGTAGCAGTGTCGTAGTGGCCAAATGTTTGCGGCCTCAAGCGATGTACCTCGCGCGTGAATAACGGACCCAATGCCAAGTACCCAGCACACCAAACAGCGTCGCGAATAGCAGTGGTCGGGTAGCCTCGCATAAGTCTCACTGCTCCATGAGTCTCCACCACAGCTTTTATGGTTGCACCGAAGCTCCGTCCATTGTTCTGCTGTAGCGTCATGACCAGCTCAGCGGGACCCGTGATGGCCGCTGCTGTTGCACCGGACATTGTGCTGCACAAAACTTTGACTTGGTCCGTCGGCGCTGTGTCAGCCCCGCTCACTGCGCGTAGCAGTCGTCCGTTGATAGCAAAGCGGATAGCGCTCACCGGTGCAATGGAGGACAGGGACACCCCGAGACCACGGTAGAGCGCCGGAATCGAGCGAGGAACGGGTCGGCCTTGTTGCATTGCGTTCTTGACGGCAACCCACGGCTGCTGGATGGTCATCTCAATCATGCCAGCGAGGGACCCCACAGCTCCGTTCTGCAGCGCCGTCAAGCGCTGTGCTCGCTCCGTCATCTCTGCGGCGTATCTGCAAATGATACCAAGGTGAAGTGGATGTTGCACCAGCGAGTGTCCCGTCAGCGAATCGCTGTCCCGCGATGGTCATCGTCAGCAAATCTGCTCGCTCGACTACTGAAGCCATGCCAAGCGGAGATTAAGAACGCACGCTTCGACGGCGATGAAATCGTGTTATGCTTGCTCGACTATTGTCTCGAGCTCTATCATGTAAGAACGTATGTCTACGGCGATGCAGAGCTTAGAATTTCAGCAGTTCGTGCTCCTCGAAGATCTCCTCCAGCCAGATGCGCGATTGACCCAGGATGAAGACAGCGCCGACCAAGCGGCATCCTCTAGGTACAATGCCGCGGTAGAAGCGTGCTAAACCTCCTTCGCGATAGATGCGGGCAGCAGTAGTGAACGTGGTGGGCGCACGACCCGAGGGGAGCGTCATGGCCTCGCCCTGCATCACGGTCTTGATGGTGTCCACGGGCTGAGTGGCAACTACAGTAATGAGACCAGCAGTGACGCACCCAGCGATCGACGCCGTCGTTTTCTGAGACTTGGAAGCAGTGTTGACGTCGCCGAAGGTGGCGGGACTCAGTGTGTGCATCTTGTGTGTGAACACGGGACCTAGCGCCAGGTACCCCGCGCACCACGCTGCGTCTCGCACAGCCGTCGCCGTGAATCCCCTCATCAATCGCACGACACCGTGCTGTTGAGCCACCTCCTTGATGGTTGCGCCAAAGCTCTTGCCATTGTTCTGCTGTAGGGTCATGACCAGCTCCGCCGACGAGCTAAGAACTGCCGACGCCACGCCCGACAGCGTGCCACATAATACCTTGGTCTGATCCGACGGCGTCACTCCTGGAGCCGTCAAGCCTCGCAACAATCGGCCGTTGACTGCGAACTGGATTGCGCTCACGGGCGCGATGGAGGCCAGAGAGACACCCACGCCACGATAGAGTGCCGGCACAGACCACGGGATGGGGCGACCTTGCTGCACCGCATTTTTCATGGCCACGGTCGGCTGCTGCAACATTACTTCAATCATACCGGCGATGGAACCCACAGCGCCATTTTGCAGACCTGAGAGTCGCTCCGCTCGCTCTGACATCGTTGTCTAGCTCAATTTGTGCGGGTCTGACGGTTTGGCAACTGAAGACACACCGGCCTCCTATTGGTTGGGAATCATCATGCAGATTGTACCGCGTCAGCAAACACTGTTAGACGCAGCACACCAGCTAAGTGACTTTTCACATCATTTCACTTACAGAGATATCATGCATCGAACTAGAATGAAAAGGATTGATGTCAAAGTGTAAACCCAGAAGATGAACTATCCAAAACATACATATGTTCGTGTGGTCCAAATGTAATTATAAGCAAAACATATAATTCATAGGCTAAACCATACCTTCTCGGCCTTTTGGCTAAGATCAAGTGTAGTATCTGTTCTAATCAGTGTGAAAACTGGTTTCCCGACTTTTAGTTGGGTCTTTTTCACATTCATTTTTGGAACTTCCGAGAATGCTAGCTTGCTAGTTTTTCTTGGAACGGTCTCCGGGGGCTTTCACCTCTTCCCCCGAGAGGCCAACCACAGCACAAATTCATATTACCAAAAACTGCAATTATTCCCTTATCTACAACTTTATATTTACCAAATGTCATAGTTTATTTACCAAATATCATAGTTTATTTACCAAATATCATAGCTTACTTACCAAATGTCATAGTTTATTTACCAAATATCATAGCTTACTTACCAAATGTCATAGTTTACTTACCAAATGTCATAGTTTATTTACCAAATATCATAGTTTATTTACCAAATATCATAGCTTACTTACCAAATGTCATAGTTTATTTACCAAATATCATAGCTTACTTACCAAATGTCATAGTTTACTTACCAAATGTCATAGTTTGTTTACCAAATATCATTGTTTATTTACCAAATGTCACGATGTCATATCCAAATATCATAGTTGCGTACCAAATGTCATGGTGGCATTACTAAATGTCATGGTTTTTACTAAATACCATACTCCCATTACCAAATGTAACAATATAAATATGCTTGACGAAATACCACGGTACAGATATGCCGTATGGCAAAACGAAGCACTAAACATCACAAACTGAATAGGCTACATTCTACTACGTAAATGGCCTACCTTCTCGGCCTTTTGGCTAAGATCAAGTGTAGTATCTGTTCTAATCAGTGTGAAAACTGGTTTCCCGACTTTTAGTTGGGTCTTTTTCACATTCATTTTTGGACATCCCTTGTTTAGTTAGCTTGCTAGCTATTTAGGGGACGGTCTCCGGCGGCTTTCACCGTTCCGCCGTGAGGCCAACTACATTAGCTTGCATCTTTTCTACCAATACACTTGCCTTTTTGGCTCTGGTTACCGTCCCTTTTCTTTTTGACCAATAGGACCGCGCCATGCGCTTCTTTTGGCCAATGAGACACCGCTCTCCGTCGACGGACAGCGAGGCCTCCACAGCCAGCCACTCCAGCCTGGCCAGCGACGGGTCATTCTATGACGCGTCGTCTGGCTGGGACGACGACGCGTCACATGGGTACACCGAGCCCTTAGGGGTTCGGTTACACATTGACGCCCCCGTTTTGGGCTTTCGCGAGCTCCAAAACGGGGTCGAAGAGCCTCCTCGCGCGGTGCCACTGCTTGGCACCGGCGGCGTTTCAGCCGCTGCAGCTTCGGGCACGGGTTCAGGACCCGCAGCGCCCATTGCACGCCAACGGACATCGCTGGCCGGGACCTCTGGCGGCCAAGCCGAGGCCCGGTCGTCCACTTCAACCTCGCGTCGTTTCGGGGCCCGCAGTGGTCCCACGGGCGGCCCGGCCCACGGGACCAGATCCCGCGCCTCTCAGGCGTCCCAGGCCTCGGACGAAGACCGCCTCGCGCCAGCAGGCGCCGAAGATGGCGCCTCGATCGCCGGCTCCCCTGGAGCCCCAAGACCTCCTCCGCCGCCAGGACCGCCCCCATCAGCAGCAGCCACGTCTTGGCTCGAGCCTCCCGCCCTCGCCGCCGCCCCAGACCTCCTGTGCGATGAGCCACGACCCGGCAGGGCGGGCGGCATGCTGCCGGTTTTGGCAGCACCCGGGGCAGCGCTGGTAGCCGCCACGGCTCGCGCTCTCGGTGGCTCCAGGGCCACCTCCGACCTCGACTACGACAGCAGCGACGAGGAGGACGGCCAAGACGACCACGCCGCCGCTGCGAGCGGCTTCCAAGCCCCGACGAGTGTGCTGCATCGACCCGGCAGGGCGGGCGGCATGCTCGCCGACCAAGCAGCGCTGGGAGCCGCCTCGGCTCGCGCCCTTGCGCGTCTCGCCACCCCTTTCGTCCTCGCCACCGCCAACCACGACGCCTCCGCTGCCTCACCCGCCGCCACAGGACCTGATGAAGTCCAGCAAGTGCTGGCACTACCCGGCAGGGCGGGCGGCATGCTCGCCGACACAGGACCGCCAGCACCAAGCCCAGCTGTGACTGCCGCTGCCACTGCGGTAGCAGCAGTCGCAGCTGCCCAAGTAGCTCCTCCTGCTGAGTGCGCCGCCGTGGAGCACCACGCGCGCGCCGCGCTGACTCAAGACCAAGATCACCAAGCCAGCGCGCGCGTGGAGCCCATGTCGGGCGACGCGCTCAGCAGCAGGAGCTGCAGCAGCAACAACAGCATCAAGGCAGCGACGGACGGGGACGACGACGGTGACGCAGGACGCAGCGACGCCACCGTCGGCCCCATGGACGTGGACGAAGATGCCTGGTGGCCGACAGCGGCACGACAGCCACTGTCGCCGCCACCAGAGCTGCGCATCGGCGGCAAGCGTCGGCGTCTCAACGACGTCGACGACGAAGACTCCCGGGAGCTGGCCGAGCTCCTGCTGCTCGACGAGGACGAGGTCGGCCCCCAGGACTCAGCGCCAAGGCTATCCGCGGCCAGCGCTCACCCGACCTCCGTCCTCGCCGTGTACGCGCACAATGCGCAGCGCTTCGAGTGCACGCTGTGCACGTACACGGCCGCCAGCCTCGCCTCCCTCAAGCGCCATCGCGAGTCTCGGCACCGCCGCACTGCTTTCCTCGACCGGTTCTCGGCGGGATGCGCGTGCGGCATCCCCTTTGCGTCGAGGCTGGCAGCAGCAAGACACGCGCAAGCGTGTGCCAACCCTCCGCACACCACTTTGGCCACGACTGTGCCAGTAGCAGGGGACCTGAGCCACACTACTGGCGCAGTCGAAGCCACCGCTACGGCGGCCACCACCAAGCCCGACTCGCCCGACCTGGACTCCAGGGAGCTCGCTGCGTCCCCCCCGCCGAGCTCCACTACTACCGACAGGACTACACCGCGGCGCTGGGACCCACCACTGCCCAGAGCGGTTGTCGTAGCCCGAATTGCGGCCCGCCTCGGTGAAGTCCCAGCACCTCGCTGGGGTCCACCACTGCCACGCCGGGTAGTGGCGTCCCGCATCGCCGACCGCCTGCTCCCACCAGAGATGGCGGTCGACGAGGAAACCAAGGACAGTGAGGAGACCAAGGAGGACGACGACAGCGTGGACAGCGGCGAGGACCAAGTCGGCGAGTGGCTACTGCGCTTCGACGGCGCCTGTCGTGCCAACCCTGGCCCAGGCGGCGCCGGAGCCGCCCTGTTCAAGCCCAGCGGCCCGGTAGTGTGGACCTGTTCCCACTACATGCCGAGCAGCAGTGAAACGAACAACACCGCCGAGTACATCGCACTGCTGCTCGGCGCTAGGGCCGCCGCCGACCATGGAGTCAAGCACCTACGTGTGGAGGGCGATAGCACCCTCGTCATCCAGCAGGTGCGTGGCATCTTCGCCACACGCAGCGCCAGGTTACGCACGCTACGCAAGGCGGTCAAGACAGAGCTGGCACGGGTGGGAAGCTTCTCGCTCCACCACATCGACCGCCAAGCGAACGCCCATGCTGACCGCCTCGCCAACGCCGCCCTTGACCGCCGCCGAACCAAGCTGGAATGTGGCGTCCACACAGACAGTCGTGGCTGCACCTGCACCACAGTGGAGGCACCAGCGACTGCGGCTCCTCCACCACCGGCGACAACCCACCGAGCTCCGGGGACGTCCCCGGTGACCGACGACGCCGGAGACGACGCCACCCAGGGAGACATTGATGATAATGAAGTGTACGCCTCAATGTGTGTCGGCCCAGACGCGGTACCGCAGCGCCGCCCCCGCCTCCGGCTACGACAATTGACCGAGGAGGAGCAGGAGGAAGCGGCTGAGATGGTAGGGCGCCTGGCAGCGACGCTGGCGGCCAAGATTGCGGATGCACGTGACTGGGAATCGGCGGAGGGTTATATTACAGCCCTCCCCTACACTCTCTACGACAAGCTACAGCCATACTCCCAGGCCCACCGCCACCCCAGGCCCCATCCCGAGCGACCGCAACACCAGCAACACCATCAGCGGGAACAGTACCAACAGGGACAGCAGTCATTCACCGACAGCCGCAGTCGCCGCAGACGCCAACGCCGATCGAAGACCCGGCGCAACCGGCCTCCACGTGTGACGCGCCACCACCGGGAACACCGCCTCGATGAGGCGCTTGACGAACTCCATGCGGTGGAGCGTCAGGACCCCAGCAACCGCAAGGCCGTGGCCAAGGCGCGACGACGTGTGGGACGTGTCAACTCCGCCATCGCCCAGCAGCAACTCCGTCACCAGTTCGACACGGCCGAGAAAGCCTGCGTGGGCAGAATTCTCGCTGCTGCGCACGCGAAGAGGACGTCGACGGCGGTGCCACTGACAACGGCAGAGGACGATAGCACCTGCCCCATCCCAGGCAACCAACTGCACGAGTTCTTCACGGCGGTGAACACGCCGGTAAGGACCTTCGACACGATGGCAGCAGTGGGCGCCCCCTTCCACTCAGCCCTCGCCCACCTCCCAGCAGCCACGAAGCGGACGGAGCTGCTCACGGATGCACCGACCACCGACGACATTGAAGACCAACTCCAGCGTGTACGAGGAAACTCCAGCCCCGGTCTGGACGGCGTCGGCTATGACATCTACAAGACCTTCGCGGCCCAGCTCCTCCCAGCTCTCCACGAAGCTTTTGCGTGCTGCTGGAGGCACCGGCGCGTGCCCCAGAGCTGGAAGGTCGGCGTAGTGCGTTTGCTGTACAAGAAGGGCGATCGGCTCGACCCGGCCAACTGGCGACCGATCTGCCTGCAGCAAACCATCTACAAGCTGTATACCGGGATCCTGTCGCGCAAGTTCGTGCGCTGGCAAGACGCCAACGAGCGCCACGCCGACGCGCAGAAGGGGTTCCGGGCGATGAACGGCTGCGGGGAGCACAACTTCCTCGCAGCCACGCTCGTTGACCAGGCCCGGCGCAAACGCAAGGAGCTCCACGTAGTGTGGTACGACTTCGCCAATGCCTTCGGCAGCGTTCCACACGACTTGCTGTGGGAGGCGTTGGAGCGGCAAGGTGTTCCAGCTCCGTTCATCGACTGCTGCCGTGGTCTCTACGCCGACGCAGCGTTCACTGTTGGGAACGCGGCGGACGGGACCACCGCGCCAATCGCGTTGCGAGTGGGGGTGTTCCAGGGCTGCCCACTGAGTCCCCACCTCTTCACTACCGCGATCGCCCCACTGCTTCTCGCACTCCAGCGCCTGCCCAACACGGGCGTGCAGCTGTCCAGTATCGACCGCCCTGGTGCTTCCGCCTACGCAGATGACCTCAAGATCTTCAGCAGCACCGTGGACGGGACCAGGCGACAGCATGCGCTGGTGTCAGCCTTCCTACGCTGGACCGGCATGACGGCCAACCCAAACAAGTGCAGTACCATGTCGGTCCAGCGTGACCACCGCGGCGTGCTCAAGATGGCGGACCTCGAACTGCAGCTGGACGGCCTCCCGATCCCCGCGCTACCCATGAGCGCCTCGTACGCATACCTGGGGATCGGTGACGGCTTCGACCACGTGCGCCGTCGCATCGAGCTCGCACCGGCACTCAAGCAGCTGAAGGACGATGCGACGGCACTGCTGCAGTCCGGTCTCGCCCCGTGGCAGGTGGTGAAGGCAGTGAAGACGTATCTCTACCCTCGGGTAGAGTACGCCCTACGCCACCTCCGCCCCTTCCAGCAGCAGCTCGAGGGCTTCGACCGACACCTCGTACGAGGCCTCCGCCACCTGCTCCGCCTGCCCACCAACGCCACCGCGGAGTCCATGTACGCGCCGGTATCGCGCGGTGGACTGGGCTTGCTGCCGCTGACGGAGCTGCACGCGGCGCTCCAGGTAGCGCACGGATGGCAGATGCTGAACTCCAAGGACCCTGCCATCCGGCGCATTGCGCGAGTGCAGCTCCGGCAGATCGCCGACGCGCGCCACCGGCTCGACACTCAAGCGTGGGCAGACCGGGAGGACGAGCTGTGCGAGCTGCTGCTCAACTCGCAGCTCGGGACGTCGCCCGACGCACAGCCGAAGCGCCGCAATGGCGACATCGGTTCGCTATGGGTCGACGTCCAGCGCCACCTCCGCACCCTTGGCCTCAAGCTCGAGACCGCGCCGGCGTGCGCGGACACCGGCACCGCAGCAGCCACGTTGCAGCTCCGCGTGCCGCACCACGACAAGTGGTTGGACCACCGCACGGTCTTGCGGCACGTGAAGCTGCACATCAAGCACAGGCACTGGGTCAAGTGGGCGGCCATGCGCGACCAAGGCAAGACGGCGCGCGCGCATGGAGGCGCAGGGAGCGGCTTCCTCACACGGCCGCGAGGCATGTGGGAAGCCGACTACCGGTTCGCGGTAGCCGCCCGCTTGAACCAGGTCGACACCCACAGCGTGCTCAAGCGCCGGCGCCTCCGAGCGCATGACAAGTGCAGACACCCAGGGTGCACGCGCTCGGAGACACTGGCGCACGTGCTCAATCATTGCACGGGCACCATGGACGCGGTCCGCTGTCGCCACGATGATGCGCTCAAGACCATCGAGCGTGCACTCATCGCGTCGTCTGGCGACCGCAAGGACCGCGTCGAGCTCCGGGTCAACCAGACCGTGCCGTCGCTCGCCGGCCCAGCGCTACGGCCCGACCTCCAGCTCTACAACCACACCAAGAAGACGGTGGCGGTGGTCGACCTGGCCGTAGCGTTCGAGGAGCAGGCGAGTGACGACCCGGAGAGCTCGGCGCTGGCGCGCATCGCCGCGCACAAGCGCGCCAAGTACGACCGCATCAAGCGACACCTCGAGCGTCAAGGGTGGAAGGTGCACCTCTCGGCGCTCGTATACGGGTCGCTTGGCGCGGTTGCGGGAGGCAACCACAAGGTGTTCACGGAACACCTTGGCCTCCTCAAGCGCGATGCGAAGCGGCTGGACCGGCAGCTTTCAGTGGCCTGCATCCAGTCCAGCCGCCGCATCTGGAACCTACACTGCAGCCAGCACCGGGCGCGGCAGCGGGACACACAGGGCAGTCGGGAGACGGAGACCGGGGGGACTCCGTCGCACACTGGCCGCCGCTAGTCGGCAACCAGGCCCACTGCGGCCGACAGGGCCACACCCATGTAGGGAACCGCCCTTCACAAACCCAGGAAGACACAAGACCCTCACTTTAGTGACATACATATTTTAACCTAGATTTCGGTTACGGAGAGGTTACTAACTGGTAATACAAACACACATTCTGTTCTAATCAGTGTGAAAACTGGTTTCCCGACTTTTAGTTGGGTCTTTTTCACATTCATTTTTGGAACTTCCGAGAATGCTAGCTTGCTAGTTTTTCTTGGAACGGTCTCCGGGGGCTTTCACCTCTTCCCCCGAGAGGCCAACCACAGCACAAATTCATATTACCAAAAACTGCAATTATTCCCTTATCTACAACTTTATATTTACCAAATGTCATAGTTTATTTACCAAATATCATAGTTTATTTACCAAATATCATAGCTTACTTACCAAATGTCATAGTTTATTTACCAAATATCATAGCTTACTTACCAAATGTCATAGTTTACTTACCAAATGTCATAGTTTATTTACCAAATATCATAGTTTATTTACCAAATATCATAGCTTACTTACCAAATGTCATAGTTTATTTACCAAATATCATAGCTTACTTACCAAATGTCATAGTTTACTTACCAAATGTCATAGTTTGTTTACCAAATATCATTGTTTATTTACCAAATGTCACGATGTCATATCCAAATATCATAGTTGCGTACCAAATGTCATGGTGGCATTACTAAATGTCATGGTTTTTACTAAATACCATACTCCCATTACCAAATGTAACAATATAAATATGCTTGACGAAATACCACGGTACAGATATGCCGTATGGCAAAACGAAGCACTAAACATCACAAACTGAATAGGCTACATTCTACTACGTAAATGGCCTACCTTCTCGGCCTTTTGGCTAAGATCAAGTGTAGTATCTGTTCTAATCAGTGTGAAAACTGGTTTCCCGACTTTTAGTTGGGTCTTTTTCACATTCATTTTTGGACATCCCTTGTTTAGTTAGCTTGCTAGCTATTTAGGGGACGGTCTCCGGCGGCTTTCACCGTTCCGCCGTGAGGCCAACTACATTAGCTTGCATCTTTTCTACCAATACACTTGCCTTTTTGGCTCTGGTTACCGTCCCTTTTCTTTTTGACCAATAGGACCGCGCCATGCGCTTCTTTTGGCCAATGAGACACCGCTCTCCGTCGACGGACAGCGAGGCCTCCACAGCCAGCCACTCCAGCCTGGCCAGCGACGGGTCATTCTATGACGCGTCGTCTGGCTGGGACGACGACGCGTCACATGGGTACACCGAGCCCTTAGGGGTTCGGTTACACATTGACGCCCCCGTTTTGGGCTTTCGCGAGCTCCAAAACGGGGTCGAAGAGCCTCCTCGCGCGGTGCCACTGCTTGGCACCGGCGGCGTTTCAGCCGCTGCAGCTTCGGGCACGGGTTCAGGACCCGCAGCGCCCATTGCACGCCAACGGACATCGCTGGCCGGGACCTCTGGCGGCCAAGCCGAGGCCCGGTCGTCCACTTCAACCTCGCGTCGTTTCGGGGCCCGCAGTGGTCCCACGGGCGGCCCGGCCCACGGGACCAGATCCCGCGCCTCTCAGGCGTCCCAGGCCTCGGACGAAGACCGCCTCGCGCCAACAGGCGCTGAAGATGGCGCCTCGATCGCCGGCTCCCCTGGAGCCCCAAGACCTCCTCCGCCGCCAGGACCGCCCCCATCAGCAGCAGCCACGTCTTGGCTCGAGCCTCCCGCCCTCGCCGCCGCCCCAGACCTCCTGTGCGATGAGCCACGACCCGGCAGGGCGGGCGGCATGCTGCCGGTTTTGGCAGCACCCGGGGCAGCGCTGGTAGCCGCCACGGCTCGCGCTCTCGGTGGCTCCAGGGCCACCTCCGACATCGACTACGACAGCAGCGACGACGAGGACGGCCAAGACGCCCACGCCGCCGCTGCGAGCGGCTTCCAAGCCCCGACGAGTGTGCTGCCTCGACCCGGCAGGGCGGGCGGCATGCTCGCCGACACAGGACCGCCAGCATCAAGCCCAGCTGTGACTGCCGCTGCCACTGAGGTAGCAGCAGTCGCAGCTGCACAAGCAGCTCCTCCTGCTGAGTGCGCCGCCGTGGAGCACCACGCGCGCGCCGCGCTGACTCAAGACCAAGATCACCAAGCCAGCGCGCGCGTGGAGCCCATGTCGGGCGACGCGCTCAGCAGCAGGAGCTGCAGCAGCAACAACAGCATCAAGGCAGCGACGGACGGGGACGACGACGGTGACGCAGGACGCAGCGACGCCGCCGTCGGCCCCATGGACGTGGACGAAGATGCCTGGTGGCCGACAGCGGGACGACAGCCACTGTCGCCGCCACCAGAGCTGCGCATCGGCGGCAAGCGTCGGCGTCTCAACGACGTCGACGACGAAGTCTCTCGGGAGCTGGCCGAGCTCCTGCTGCTCGACGAGGACGAGGTCGGCCCCCAGGACTCAGCGCCAAGGCTATCCGCGGCCAGCGCTCGCCCGACCTCTGTCCTCGCCGTGTACGCGCACAATGCGCAGCGCTTCGAGTGCACGCTGTGCACGTACACGGCCGCCAGCCTCGCCTCCCTCAAGCGCCATCGCGAGTCTCGGCACCGCCGCACTGCCTTCCTCGACCGGTTCTCGGCGGGATGCGCGTGCGGCATCCCCTTTGCGTCGAGGCTGGCAGCAGCAAGACACGCGCAAGCGTGCGCCAGCCCTCCGCATACCTCCTCGGCCACGACTGTGCCAGCAGCAGGGGATCTGAGCCGCACTACTGGCACAGTCGAAGCCACCGCTACGGCGGCCACCACCAAGCCTGACTCGCCCGACCTGGACTCCATGGAGCTCGCTGCGTCCCCCCCGCCGAGCTCCACTACTACTGACAGGACTACACCGCGGCGCTGGGACCCACCACTGCCCAGAACGGCTGTCGCAGCCCGAATTGCAGCCCGTCTTGGTGAGATCCCAGCACCTCGCTGGGGTCCACCGCTGCCACGCCGGGTAGTGGCGTCCCGCATCGCTGACCGCCTGCTCCCACCAGAGATGGCGGTCGACGAGGAAAACAAGGACAGTGAGGAGACCAAGGAGGACGACGACAGCGTGGACAGCGGCGAGGACCAAGCCGGCGAGTGGCTACTGCGCTTCGACGGCGCCTGTCGTGCCAACCCTGGCCCAGGCGGTGCCGGAGCAGCCCTGTTCAAGCCCAGCGGCCCGGTAGTGTGGACCTGTTCCCACTACATGCCGAGCAGCAGCGAGACGAACAACACCGCCGAGTACACCGCACTGCTGCTCGGCGCTCGGGCCGCAGCCGACCATGGAGTCAAGCACCTACGAGTGGAAGGTGACAGCACCCTTGTCATCCAGCAGGTGCGCGGCATCTTCGCCACGAGGAGCACCCGGCTCCGAGAGCTGCGTAAACTCGTCAAGGTGGAACTGGCGAGGATGGAGCACGCCACGCTCCACCACATCGACCGCCAGGCGAACGCCCACGCCGATCGCCTCGCCAACGCCGCCCTCGACCGCCGTCACACCAAGTTGGAGTGCGGCGTCCACGCCGACGGTGATGGCTGCACCCGCACCACTATGGCCGCACCGACACCGGCAGCACCTGCGACGCCTGATGCTCGACCTCCGCCACCGACGCACACTGACCCCGGCGACATTGACGATGACCCCGCCGACATCGACGACGGCGAGGTGTATGCAGCCATGCACATCGGGCCGGACGCAGTACCGCAGCGTAGACCCCGCCTTCGTTTGCGCCAGCTTCCCGACGAAGAGGAAGACGTGGTCGGCGCGATGGTGGAGCGGCTCGGAGCGTCACTGGCGGCCAAGATCACGGATGCTAGTGACTGGGAGACGGCCGAGGGTTACATCACGGCCCTCCCTCACCTCTTGTACGACAAACTACGGCCGTACTCCCAGGCCCAGCGACGCCCTGAGCCGCGCCATCAACACGAACATGGCGAGCGAGACGGTGACGACCACAGACGTGGCCAACAGGACACTGTGCGACGGCGGAGGCGCAGACAGCGCGGACGATCCGGTGTGGCCAAGCGACAACTCCAACGACGACCACCCCGCGTGACCCGACACCACCGAGAACACCGCCTCGATGAAGCCCTGGACGACCTCCATGCGGTGGAGAGGGCCTCGCCCAGCGACCGTACTGCTGTCCGTCGGGCTCGCCGTCGCGTCGGCCGCGTCAATTCGGCCATCACCCAGCAACGCCTGCGCAGCCGCTTCGACAAGGATGAGAAGGCCTGTGTCGACGAAATTCTGGCCACGGCGCGCATGCAGCGAGAGTCAGCGAGGACGACGGATTCCTGCACCGACACCGCGCCACGCCCGGCACCTCCTGTGGCTGCTGTTGTGGACGACAACATATGCCCCATCCCAGGCGTCGAGCTCTGGCGGTTCTTTGACGGCGTTAACACGCCACGGCAAGAGTTTGCTCCGGACGCAGCGACGGGCGCCACCTTCCGCTCCGCCATGGCCCACCTGCCGACCGCGTCAAGATTTCGGGAGCTGCTTACGGAGGCGCCGACGCTGGACGACATCGAGACACAGCTCCAACACGTCCGTGGCGCCTCCAGCCCCGGCCTCGACGGCGTGGGATATGATGTGTACCAGAGGTTCGCAGCGCAATTGCTACCGGTGCTGGCTGCAGCGTTCCGGAAGTGCTGGGAGGCCAAGAAGGTGCCACAGAGCTGGAAACTCGGAGTCGTGCGACTTCTCCACAAGAAGGGCGTGCGAGAGGACCCGGCAAACTGGCGACCCATCTGTCTCCAACAGTCGATCTACAAACTCTACAGTGGCGTCCTCGCGCGAAAGCTGGTGCGATGGCTGGATGCCAACGACCGCCACGCACCAGGACAGAAGGGTTCCGAGCACTCAATGGCTGCGGGGAGCACAACTTCCTCGCAGCCACGCTAGTCGACCAAGCCCGCCGCAAGCGCCGCACACTCTTCGAAGTCTGGTACGACTTCCGAAACGCGTTCGGCAGCGTGCCGTTCGCGCTGCTGTGGGACTCGCTGGCGAGGCTCGGCGTTCCAGACGACTACGTCGCCATGTGCAAGGGGCTTTACGAGAGCGCGGCGTTCGTCGTCGGGAACGCCGTAGATGGCACTACGGACCCGGTCTCACTGCGAGTGGGCGTGTTTCAAGGATGCCCACTCAGTCCGCAGCTCTTCAACGCCGCCATCAGCCCACTGCTCTTCGCGCTGCAGCGACTGCCGGACACGGGCGTGCAGCTGTCCGCCGACGACTGCCTCGGTGCCTCCGCCTACGCAGATGACCTCAAGATCTTCAGCGGCACCGAGGACGGCATCAAGCGACAGCACGCGCTCGTGGCCGACTTCCTACGCTGGACCGGCATGGCAGCTAACCCAAGCAAGTGCTGCGCCATGTCGGTCCAGCGCGACCACCGCGGCGTGCTCAAGACGTGCGACCTCGGACTGCAGCTGGACGGCCACCCGATCCCCACGCTCGGCATGGCCGACTCGTACTCGTACCTTGGGATCGGGGACGGCTTCGACCACGTGCGCCGCCGCATCGAGCTCGCACCAGCACTCAAGCAGCTGAAGGATGACGCGACGGCACTGCTGCAGTCCGGTCTCGCCCCGTGGCAGGTGGTGAAGGCAGTGAAGACGTATCTCTACCCTCGGGTAGAGTACGCCCTACGCCACCTCCGCCCCTTCCAGCAGCAGCTCGAGGGCTTCGACCGACACCTCGTGCGCGGCCTCCGCCACCTGCTCCTCCTGCCCGCCAACACCACCGCGGAGTCCATGTACGCGCCGGTATCGCGCGGCGGACTGGGCTTGCTGCCGCTGACGGAGCTGCACGCGGCGCTCCAGGTAGCGCACGGATGGCAGATGCTGAACTCCAAGGACCCTGCCATCCGGCGCATTGCGCGAGTGCAGCTCCGGCAGATCGCCGACGCGCGCCACCGGCTCGACACTCAAGCGTGGGCAGACCGGGAGGACGAGCTGTGCGAGCTGCTGCTCAACTCGCAGCTCGGGACGTCGCCCGACGCACCGCCGAAGCGCCGCAATGGCGACATCGGTTCGCTATGGGTCGACGTCCAGCGCCACCTCCGCACCCTTGGCCTCAAGCTCGAGACCGCGCCGGCGTGCGCGGACACCGGCACCGCAGCAGCCACGTTGCAGCTCCGCGTGCCGCACCACGACAAGTGGTTGGACCACCGCACGGTCTTGCGGCACGTGAAGCTGCACATCAAGCACAGGCACTGGGTCAAGTGGGCGGCCATGCGCGACCAAGGCAAGACGGGCGCGCGCATGGAGGCGCAGGGAGCGGCTTCCTCACACGGCCGCGAGGCATGTGGGAAGCCGACTACCGGTTCGCGGTGGCCGCCCGCTTGAACCAGGTCGACACCCACAGCGTGCTCAAGCGCGGCGCCTCCGAGCGCATGACAAGTGCAGACACCCAGGGTGCACGCGCTCGGAGACGCTGGCGCACGTGCTCATCATTGCACGGGCACCATGGACGCGGTCCGCGGCCGCCACGACGACGCGCTCAAGACCATCGAGCGTGCGCTCATCGCGTGTCGGGCGACCGCAAGGACCGCGTCGAGCTCCGGGTGAACCAGACCGTGCCGTCGCTCGCCGGCCCAGCGCTACGGCCGGCCTCCGCAGCTCTACAACCACACACAAGAAGACGGTGCGGTGGTCGACCTGGCCGTAGCGTTTCGAGGAGGCGCGAGTGACGACCCGGAGAGCTCGGCGCTGGCGCGCATCGCCGCGCACAAGCGCGCCAAGTACGACCGCATCAAGCGACACCTCGAGCGCCAAGGGTGGAAGGTACACCTCTCGGCGCTCGTATACGGGTCGCTTGGCGCGGTTGCGGGAGGCAACCACAAGGTTTCACGGAACACCTTGGCCTCCTCAAGCGCGATGCGAAGCGGCTGGACCGGCAGCTTTCAGTGGCCTGCATCCAGTCCAGCCGCCGCATCTGAACCTACACTGCAGCCAGCACCGATGCGGCAGCGGGACACACAGGGCAGTCGGGAGACGGAGACCGGGGGGACTCCGTCGCGCACTGGCCGCCGCTAGTCGGCAACCAGGCCCACTGCGCCGACAGGGCCACACCCATGTAGGGAACCGCCCTTCACAAACCCAGGAAGACACAAGACCTCACTTTAGTGACATACATATTTTAACCTAGATTTCGGTTCGAGAGGTTACTAACTGGTAATACAAACACCATTCTGTTCTAATCAGTGTGAAAACTGGTTTCCCGACTTTTAGTTGGGTCCTTTTCACATTCATTTTGGAACTTCCGAGAATGCTAGCTTGCTAGTTTTTCTTGGAACGGTCTCCGGGGGCTTTCACCTCTCCCCCGAGAGGCCAACCACAGCACAAATTCATATTACCAAAAACTGCAATTATTCCCTTATCTACAACTTTATATTTACCAAATGTCATAGTTTATTTACCAAATATCATAGTTTATTTACCAAATATCATAGTTTATTTACCAAAT
>VOQZ01002102.1:0-37145 GCA_008079305.1 Phytophthora palmivora
TGTCCGTCGGGCTCGCCGTCGCGTCGGCCGCGTCAATTCGGCCATCACCCAGCAACGCCTGCGCAGCCGCTTCGACAAGGATGAGAAGGCCTGTGTCGACGAAATTCTGGCCACGGCGCGCATGCAGCGAGAGTCAGCGAGGACGACGGATTCCTGCACCGACACCGCGCCACGCCCGGCACCTCCTGTGGCTGCTGTTGTGGACGACAACATATGCCCCATCCCAGGCGTCGAGCTCTGGCGGTTCTTTGACGGCGTTAACACGCCACGGCAAGAGTTTGCTCCGGACGCAGCGACGGGCGCCACCTTCCGCTCCGCCATGGCCCACCTGCCGACCGCGTCAAGATTTCGGGAGCTGCTTACGGAGGCGCCGACGCTGGACGACATCGAGACACAGCTCCAACACGTCCTGGCGCCTCCAGCCCCGGCCTCGACGGCGTGGGATATGATGTGTACCAGAGGTTCGCAGCGCAATTGCTACCGGTGCTGCTGCTGCAGCGTTTCCGGAAAGTGCTGGGAGGCCAAGAAGGTGCCACAGGCTGGAAACTCGGAGTCGTGCGACTTCTCCACAAGAAGGGCGTGCGAGAGGACCCGGCAAACTGGCGACCCATCTGTCTCCAACAGTCGATCTACAAACTCTACAGTGGCGTCTCGCGCGAAAGCTGGTGCGATGGCTGGATGCCAACGACCGCCACGCACCAGGACAGAAGGGGTTCCGAGCACTCAATGGCTGCGGGGAGCACAACTTCCTCGCAGCCACGCTAGTCGACCAAGCCCGCCGCAAGCGCCGCACACTCTTCGAAGTCTGGTACGACTTCCGAAACGCGTTCGGCAGCGTGCCGTTCGCGCTGCTGTGGGACTCGCTGGCGAGGCTCGGCGTTCAGACGACTACGTCGCCATGTGCAAGGGGCTTTACGAGAGCGCGGCGTTCGTCGTCGGGAACGCCGTAGATGGCACTACGGACCCGGTCTCACTGCGAGTGGGCGTGTTTCAAGGATGCCCACTCAGTCCGCAGCTCTTCAACGCCGCCATCAGCCCACTGCTCTTCGCGCTGCAGCGACTGCCGGACACGGGCGTGCAGCTGTCCGCCGACGATGCCTCGGTGCCTCGCCTACGCAGATGACCTCAAGATCTTCAGCGGCACCGAGGACGGCATCAAGCGACAGCACGCGCTCGTGGCCGACTTCCTACGCTGGACCGGCATGGCAGCTAACCCAAGCAAGTGCTGCGCCATGTCGGTCCAGCGCGACCACCGCGGCGTGCTCAAGACGTGCGACCTCGGACTGCAGCTGGACGGCCACCCGATCCCACGCTCGGCATGGCCGACTCGTACTCGTACCTTGGGATCGGGGACGGCTTCGACCACGTGCGCCGTCGCATCGAGCTCGCACCAGCACTCAAGCAGCTGAAGGACGACGCGACGGCACTGCTGCAGTCCGGTCTCGCCCCGTGGCAGGTGGTGAAGGCAGTGAAGACGTATCTCTACCCTCGGGTAGAGTACGCCCTACGCCACCTCGCCCCTTCCAGCAGCAGCTCGAGGGCTTCGACCGACACCTCGTGCGCGGCCTCCGCCACCTGCTCCGCCTGCCCGCCAACCCACCGCGGAGTCCATGTACGCGCCGGTATCGCGCGGTGGACTGGGCTTGCTGCCGCTGACGGAGCTGCACGCGGCGCTCCAGGTAGCGCACGGATGGCAGATGCTGAACTCCAAGGACCCTGCCATCCGGCGCATTGCGCGAGTGCAGCTCCGGCAGATCGCCGACGCGCGCCACCGGCTCGACACTCAAGCGTGGGCAGACCGGGAGGACGAGCTATGCGAGCTGCTGCTCAACTCGCAGCTCGGGACGTCGCCCGACGCACCGCCGAAGCGCCGCAATGGCGACATCGGTTCGCTATGGGTCGACGTCCAGCGCCACCTCCGCACCCTTGGCCTCAAGCTCGAGACCGCGCCGGCGTGCGCGGACACCGGCACCGCAGCAGCCACGTTGCAGCTCCGCGTGCCGCACCACGACAAGTGGTTGGACCACCGCACGGTCTTGCGGCACGTGAAGCTGCACATCAAGCACAGGCACTGGGTCAAGTGGGCGGCCATGCGCGACCAAGGCAAGACGGCGCGCGCGCATGGAGGCGCAGGGAGCGGCTTCCTCACACGGCCGCGAGGCATGTGGGAAGCCGACTACCGGTTCGCGGTGGCCGCCCGCTTGAACCAGGTCGACACCCACAGCGTGCTCAAGCGCCGGCGCCTCCGAGCGCATGACAAGTGCAGACACCCAGGGTGCACGCGCTCGGAGACGCTGGCGCACGTGCTCAATCATTGCACGGGCACCATGGACGCGGTCCGCGGCCGCCACGACGACGCGCTCAAGACCATCGAGCGTGCGCTCATCGCGTCGTCTGGCGACCGCAAGGACCGCGTCGAGCTCGGGTGAACCAGACCGTGCCGTCGTCGCTCGCCGGCCCAGCGCTACGGCCCGACCTCCAGCTCTACAACCACACCAAGAAGACGGTGGCGGTGGTCGACCTGGCCGTAGCGTTCGAGGAGCAGGCGAGTGACGACCCGGAGAGCTCGGCGCTGGCGCGCATCGCCGCGCACAAGCGCGCCAAGTACGACCGCATCAAGCGACACCTCGAGCGCCAAGGGTGGAAGGTGCACCTCTCGGCGCTCGTATACGGGTCGCTTGGCGCGGTTGCGGGAGGCAACCACAAGGTGTTCACGGAACACCTTGGCCTCCTCAAGCGCGATGCGAAGCGGCTGGACCGGCAGCTTTCAGTGGCCTGCATCCAGTCCAGCCGCCGCATCTGGAACCTACACTGCAGCCAGCACCGGGCGCGGCAGCGGGACACACAGGGCAGTCGGGAGACGGAGACCGGGGGGACTCCGTCGCACACTGGCCGCCGCTAGTCGGCAACCAGGCCCACTGCGGCCGACAGGGCCACACCCATGTAGGGAACCGCCCTTCACAAACCCAGGAAGACACAAGACCCTCACTTTAGTGACATACATATTTTAACCTAGATTTCGGTTACGGAGAGGTTACTAACTGGTAATACAAACACACATTCTGTTCTAATCAGTGTGAAAACTGGTTTCCCGACTTTTAGTTGGGTCTTTTTCACATTCATTTTTGGAACTTCCGAGAATGCTAGCTTGCTAGTTTTTCTTGGAACGGTCTCCGGGGGCTTTCACCTCTTCCCCCGAGAGGCCAACCACAGCACAAATTCATATTACCAAAAACTGCAATTATTCCCTTATCTACAACTTTATATTTACCAAATGTCATAGTTTATTTACCAAATATCATAGTTTATTTCAAATATCATAGCTTACTTACCAAATGTCATAGTTTATTTACCAAATATCATAGCTTACTTACCAAATGTCATAGTTTACTTACCAAATGTCATAGTTTGTTACCAAATATCATTGTTTATTTACCAAATGTCACGATGTCATATCCAAATATCATAGTTGCGTACCAAATGTCATGGTGGCATTACTAAATGTCATGGTTTTTACTAAATACCATACTCCCATTACCAAATGTAACAATATAAATATGCTTGACGAAATACCACGGTACAGATATGCCGTATGGCAAAACGAAGCACTAAACATCACAAACTGAATAGGCTACATTCTACTACGTAAATGGCCTACCTTCTCGGCCTTTTGGCTAAGATCAAGTGTAGTATCTGTTCTAATCAGTGTGAAAACTGGTTTCCCGACTTTTAGTTGGGTCTTTTTCACATTCATTTTTGGACATCCCTTGTTTAGTTAGCTTGCTAGCTATTTAGGGACGGTCTCCGGCGGCTTTCACCGTTCCGCCGTGAGGCCAACTACATTAGCTTGCATCTTTTCTACCAATACACTTGCCTTTTTGGCTCTGGTTACCGTCCCTTTTCTTTTTGACCAATAGGACCGCGCCATGCGCTTCTTTTGGCCAATGAGACACCGCTCTCCGTCGACGGACAGCGAGGCCTCCACAGCCAGCCACTCCAGCCTGGCCAGCGACGGGTCATTCTATGACGCGTCGCTGGCTGGGACGACGACGCGTCACATGGGTACACCGAGCCCTTAGGGGTTCGGTTACACATTGACGCCCCCGTTTTGGGCTTTCGCGAGCTCCAAAACGGGGTCGAAGAGCCTCCTCGCGCGGTGCCACTGCTTGGCACCGGCGGCGTTTCAGCCGCTGCAACTTCGGGCACGGGTTCAGGACCCGCAGCGCCCATTGCACGCCAACGGACATCGCTGGCCGGGACCTCTGGCGGCCAAGCCGAGGCCCGGTCGTCCACTTCAACCTCGCGTCGTTTCGGGGCCCGCAGTGGTCCCACGGGCGGCCCGGCCCACGGGACCAGATCCCGCGCCTCTCAGGCGTCCCAGGCCTCGGACGAAGACCGCCTCGCGCCAACAGGCGCTGAAGATGGCGCCTCGATCGCCGGCTCCCCTGGAGCCCCAAGACCTCCTCCGCCGCCAGGACCGCCCCCATCAGCAGCAGCCACGTCTTGGCTCGAGCCTCCCGCCCTCGCCGCCGCCCCAGACCTCCTGTGCGATGAGCCACGACCCGGCAGGGCGGGCGGCATGCTGCCGGTTTTGGCAGCACCAGGGGCAGCGCTGGTAGCCGCCACGGCTCGCGCTCTCGGTGGCTCCAGGGCCACCTCCGACATCGACTACGACAGCAGCGACGACGAGGACGGCCAAGACGCCCACGCCGCCGCTGCGAGCGGCTTCCAAGCCCCGACGAGTGTGCTGCCTCGACCCGGCAGGGCGGGCGGCATGCTCGCCGACACAGGACCGCCAGCATCAAGCCCAGCTGTGACTGCCGCTGCCACTGAGGTAGCAGCAGTCGCAGCTGCACAAGCAGCTCCTCCTGCTGAGTGCGCCGCCGTGGAGCACCACGCGCGCGCCGCGCTGACTCAAGACCAAGATCACCAAGCCAGCGCGCGCGTGGAGCCCATGTCGGGCGACGCGCTCAGCAGCAGGAGCTGCAGCAGCAACAACAGCATCAAGGCAGCGACGGACGGGGACGACGACGGTGACGCAGGACGCAGCGACGCCGCCGTCGGCCCCATGGACGTGGACGAAGATGCCTGGTGGCCGACAGCGGCACGACAGCCACTGTCGCCGCCACCAGAGCTGCGCATCGGCGGCAAGCGTCGGCGTCTCAACGACGTCGACGACGAAGACTCTCGGGAGCTGGCCGAGCTCCTGCTGCTCGACGAGGACGAGGTCGGCCCCCAGGACTCAGCGCCAAGGCTATCCGCGGCCAGCGCTCGCCCGACCTCTGTCCTCGCCGTGTACGCGCACAATGCGCAGCGCTTCGAGTGCACGCTGTGCACGTACACGGCCGCCAGCCTCGCCTCCCTCAAGCGCCATCGCGAGTCTCGGCACCGCCGCACTGCCTTCCTCGACCGGTTCTCGGCGGGATGCGCGTGCGGCATCCCCTTTGCGTCGAGGCTGGCAGCAGCAAGACACGCGCAAGCGTGCGCCAGCCCTCCGCATACCTCCTCGGCCACGACTGTGCCAGCAGCAGGGGATCTGAGCCGCACTACTGGCACAGTCGAAGCCACCGCTACGGCGGCCACCACCAAGCCTGACTCGCCCGACCTGGACTCCATGGAGCTCGCTGCGTCCCCCCCGCCGAGCTCCACTACTACTGACAGGACTACACCGCGGCGCTGGGACCCACCACTGCCCAGAACGGCTGTCGCAGCCCGAATTGCAGCCCGTCTTGGTGAGATCCCAGCACCTCGCTGGGGTCCACCGCTGCCACGCCGGGTAGTGGCGTCCCGCATCGCTGACCGCCTGCTCCCACCAGAGATGGCGGTCGACGAGGAAACCAAGGACAGTGAGGAGACCAAGGAGGACGACGACAGCGTGGACAGCGGCGAGGACCAAGCCGGCGAGTGGCTACTGCGCTTCGACGGCGCCTGTCGTGCCAACCCTGGCCCAGGCGGTGCCGGAGCAGCCCTGTTCAAGCCCAGCGGCCCGGTAGTGTGGACCTGTTCCCACTACATGCCGAGCAGCAGCGAGACGAACAACACCGCCGAGTACACCGCACTGCTGCTCGGCGCTCGGGCCGCAGCCGACCATGGAGTCAAGCACCTACGAGTGGAAGGTGACAGCACCCTTGTCATCCAGCAGGTGCGCGGCATCTTCGCCACGAGGAGCACCCGGCTCCGAGAGCTGCGTAAACTCGTCAAGGTGGAACTGGCGAGGATGGAGCACGCCACGCTCCACCACATCGACCGCCAGGCGAACGCCCACGCCGATCGCCTCGCCAACGCCGCCCTCGACCGCCGTCACACCAAGTTGGAGTGCGGCGTCCACGCCGACGGTGATGGCTGCACCCGCACCACTATGGCCGCACCGACACCGGCAGCACCTGCGACGCCTGATGCTCGACCTCCGCCACCGACGCACACTGACCCCGGCGACATTGACGATGACCCCGCCGACATCGACGACGGCGAGGTGTATGCAGCCATGCACATCGGGCCGGACGCAGTACCGCAGCGTAGACCCCGCCTTCGTTTGCGCCAGCTTCCCGACGAAGAGGAAGACGTGGTCGGCGCGATGGTGGAGCGGCTCGGAGCGTCACTGGCGGCCAAGATCACGGATGCTAGTGACTGGGAGACGGCCGAGGGTTACATCACGGCCCTCCCTCACCTCTTGTACGACAAACTACGGCCGTACTCCCAGGCCCAGCGACGCCCTGAGCCGCGCCATCAACACGAACATGGCGAGCGAGACGGTGACGACCACAGACGTGGCCAACAGGACACTGTGCGACGGCGGAGGCGCAGACAGCGCGGACGATCCGGTGTGGCCAAGCGACAACTCCAACGACGACCACCCCGCGTGACCCGACACCACCGAGAACACCGCCTCGATGAAGCCCTGGACGACCTCCATGCGGTGGAGAGGGCCTCGCCCAGCGACCGTACTGCTGTCCGTCGGGCTCGCCGTCGCGTCGGCCGCGTCAATTCGGCCATCACCCAGCAACGCCTGCGCAGCCGCTTCGACAAGGATGAGAAGGCCTGTGTCGACGAAATTCTGGCCACGGCGCGCATGCAGCGAGAGTCAGCGAGGACGACGGATTCCTGCACCGACACCGCGCCACGCCCGGCACCTCCTGTGGCTGCTGTTGTGGACGACAACATATGCCCCATCCCAGGCGTCGAGCTCTGGCGGTTCTTTGACGGCGTTAACACGCCACGGCAAGAGTTTGCTCCGGACGCAGCGACGGGCGCCACCTTCCGCTCCGCCATGGCCCACCTGCCGACCGCGTCAAGATTTCGGGAGCTGCTTACGGAGGCGCCGACGCTGGACGACATCGAGACACAGCTCCAACACGTCCGTGGCGCCTCCAGCCCCGGCCTCGACGGCGTGGGATATGATGTGTACCAGAGGTTCGCAGCGCAATTGCTACCGGTGCTGGCTGCAGCGTTCCGGAAGTGCTGGGAGGCCAAGAAGGTGCCACAGAGCTGGAAACTCGGAGTCGTGCGACTTCTCCACAAGAAGGGCGTGCGAGAGGACCCGGCAAACTGGCGACCCATCTGTCTCCAACAGTCGATCTACAAACTCTACAGTGGCGTCCTCGCGCGAAGCTGGTGCGATGGCTGGATGCCAACGACCGCCACGCACCAGGACAGAAGGGGTTCCGAGCACTCAATGGCTGCGGGGAGCACAACTTCCTCGCAGCCACGCTAGTCGACCAAGCCCGCCGCAAGCGCCGCACACTCTTCGAAGTCTGGTACGACTTCCGAAACGCGTTCGGCAGCGTGCCGTTCGCGCTGCTGTGGGACTCGCTGGCGAGGCTCGGCGTTCCAGACGACTACGTCGCCATGTGCAAGGGGCTTTACGAGAGCGCGGCGTTCGTCGTCGGGAACGCCGTAGATGGCACTACGGACCCGGTCTCACTGCGAGTGGGCGTGTTTCAAGGATGCCCACTCAGTCCGCAGCTCTTCAACGCCGCCATCAGCCCACTGCTCTTCGCGCTGCAGCGACTGCCGGACACGGGCGTGCAGCTGTCCGCCGACGACTGCCTCGGTGCCTCCGCCTACGCAGATGACCTCAAGATCTTCAGCGGCACCGAGGACGGCATCAAGCGACAGCACGCGCTCGTGGCCGACTTCCTACGCTGGACCGGCATGGCAGCTAACCCAAGCAAGTGCTGCGCCATGTCGGTCCAGCGCGACCACCGCGGCGTGCTCAAGACGTGCGACCTCGGACTGCAGCTGGACGGCCACCCGATCCCCACGCTCGGCATGGCCGACTCGTACTCGTACCTTGGATCGGGGACGGCTTCGACCACGTGCGCCGCCGCATCGAGCTCGCACCAGCACTCAAGCAGCTGAAGGATGACGCGACGGCACTGCTGCAGTCCGGTCTCGCCCCGTGGCAGGTGGTGAAGGCAGTGAAGACGTATCTCTACCCTCGGGTAGAGTACGCCCTACGCCACCTCCGCCCCTTCCAGCAGCAGCTCGAGGGCTTCGACCGACACCTCGTGCGCGGCCTCCGCCACCTGCTCCGCCTGCCCGCCAACACCACCGCGGAGTCCATGTACGCGCCGGTATCGCGCGGTGGACTGGGCTTGCTGCCGCTGACGGAGCTGCACGCGGCGCTCCAGGTAGCGCACGGATGGCAGATGCTGAACTCCAAGGACCCTGCCATCCGGCGCATTGCGCGAGTGCAGCTCCGGCAGATCGCCGACGCGCGCCACCGGCTCGACACTCAAGCGTGGGCAGACCGGGAGGACGAGCTATGCGAGCTGCTGCTCAACTCGCAGCTCGGGACGTCGCCCGACGCACCGCCGAAGCGCCGCAATGGCGACATCGGTTCGCTATGGGTCGACGTCCAGCGCCACCTCCGCACCCTTGGCCTCAAGCTCGAGACCGCGCCGGCGTGCGCGGACACCGGCACCGCAGCAGCCACGTTGCAGCTCCGCGTGCCGCACCACGACAAGTGGTTGGACCACCGCACGGTCTTGCGGCACGTGAAGCTGCACATCAAGCACAGGCACTGGGTCAAGTGGGCGGCCATGCGCGACCAAGGCAAGACGGCGCGCGCGCATGGAGGCGCAGGGAGCGGCTTCCTCACACGGCCGCGAGGCATGTGGGAAGCCGACTACCGGTTCGCGGTGGCCGCCCGCTTGAACCAGGTCGACACCCACAGCGTGCTCAAGCGCCGGCGCCTCCGAGCGCATGACAAGTGCAGACACCCAGGGTGCACGCGCTCGGAGACGCTGGCGCACGTGCTCAATCATTGCACGGGCACCATGGACGCGGTCCGCGGCCGCCACGACGACGCGCTCAAGACCATCGAGCGTGCGCTCATCGCGTTGTCGGGCGACCGCAAGGACCGCGTCGAGCTCCGGGTGAACCAGACCGTGCCGTCGCTCGCCGGCCCAGCGCTACGGCCCGACCTCCAGCTCTACAACCACACCAAGAAGACGGTGGCGGTGGTCGACCTGGCCGTAGCGTTCGAGGAGCAGGCGAGTGACGACCCGGAGAGCTCGGCGCTGGCGCGCATCGCCGCGCACAAGCGCGCCAAGTACGACCGCATCAAGCGACACCTCGAGCGCCAAGGGTGGAAGGTGCACCTCTCGGCGCTCGTATACGGGTCGCTTGGCGCGGTTGCGGGAGGCAACCACAAGGTGTTCACGGAACACCTTGGCCTCCTCAAGCGCGATGCGAAGCGGCTGGACCGGCAGCTTTCAGTGGCCTGCATCCAGTCCAGCCGCCGCATCTGGAACCTACACTGCAGCCAGCACCGGGCGCGGCAGCGGGACACACAGGGCAGTCGGGAGACGGAGACCGGGGGGACTCCGTCGCACACTGGCCGCCGCTAGTCGGCAACCAGGCCCACTGCGGCCGACAGGGCCACACCCATGTAGGGAACCGCCCTTCACAAACCCAGGAAGACACAAGACCCTCACTTTAGTGACATACATATTTTAACCTAGATTTCGGTTACGGAGAGGTTACTAACTGGTAATACAAACACACACTCTGTTCTAATCAGTGTGAAAACTGGTTTCCCGACTTTTAGTTGGGTCTTTTTCACATTCATTTTTGGAACTTCCGAGAATGCTAGCTTGCTAGTTTTTCTTGGAACGGTCTCCGGGGGCTTTCACCTCTTCCCCCGAGAGGCCAACCACAGCACAAATTCATATTACCAAAAACTGCAATTATTCCCTTATCTACAACTTTATATTTACCAAATGTCATAGTTTATTTACCAAATATCATAGTTTACTTACCAAATGTCATAGTTTATTTACCAAATATCATAGCTTACTTACCAAATGTCATAGTTTACTTACCAAATGTCATAGTTTGTTTACCAAATATCATTGTTTATTTACCAAATGTCACGATGTCATATCCAAATATCATAGTTGCGTACCAAATGTCATGGTGGCATTACTAAATGTCATGGTTTTTACTAAATACCATACTCCCATTACCAAATGTAACAATATAAATATGCTTGACGAAATACCACGGTACAGATATGCCGTATGGCAAAACGAAGCACTAAACATCACAAACTGAATAGGCTACATTCTACTACGTAAATGGCCTACCTTCTCGGCCTTTTGGCTAAGATCAAGTGTAGTATCTGTTCTAATCAGTGTGAAAACTGGTTTCCCGACTTTTAGTTGGGTCTTTTTCACATTCATTTTCGGCCTTTTGGCTAAGATCAAGTGTAGTATCTGTTCTAATCAGTGTGAAAACTGGTTTCCCGACTTTTAGTTGGGCCTTTTTCACATTCATTTTTGGACATCCCTTGTTTAGTTAGCTTGCTAGCTATTTAGGGGACGGTCTCCGGCGGCTTTCACCGTTCCGCCGTGAGGCCAACTACATTAGCTTGCATCTTCCTATCCTACAACTTCTACCGGCCCTTCACCAACGCATCGGCGCATGCGCTTCTGGTGGCCGGACTGGGAACCCCGGGAGCGCTCTCTGTCCACCGACAGTGAGTGCTCCACGGCCAGCCATTCCAGCCTCGCCAGCGACGCGTCTTTCTATAGCGCGTCGTCTGGCGACGAGGTTGGTGACGTGGCCAACGTCAGCGGAGCGGACGGGTGGACGGATCCGCTAGGGCTTCGGTTACACACTGTGGACCGTCCGCCCGCCCCCGTTTTGAACCATTTCACGACCAATTTCGGCCTCGGAGAGCCTCCGCGCGCGGTGCCGCTGCTCGGCACCGGCGTCGCATCATCAGCTGCAACTTCGGGCACGTCTCCACGAGACGCAACGCCCATTGCACACCAAGTGCTTTCGCTGGCCGCGCCCACTGTCGACCAAGCGAGCTCCCGGTCCTCGAGCACGCCCTTGCGTCGTTTCGAGGATCGGGCAGTGGACGGCGGTCCCGTGGGCGGGTCCGCCCGCGGGACCAGACCAAGTGACTTGCTCCCCACTATAGGGGAATCCCGCGCCTCTCAGGAGGCAGAAGCACACCGCCTCGCGCCACCAGGCGCTGAAGATGGCGGCTCGATCGCCGGCTCCCCTGGAGCCCCAAGACCTCCTCCGCCGCCCGGACCGCCCCCATCAGCAGCAGCCACGTCTTGGCTCGAGCCTCCCGCCCTCGCCGCCGCCCAAGGACCCCCGTGTGATGAGCTACGACCCGGCAGGGCGGGCGGCATGCTGCCAGTTTTGGCAGCACCCGGGGCAGCGCTGGTAGCCGCCACGGCTCGCGCTCTCGGTGGCTCCAGGGCCACCTCCGACCTCCACTACGACAGCAGCGACGACGAGGACGGCCAAGACGACCACGCCGCCGCTGCGAGCGGCTTCCAAGCCCCGACGAGTGTGCTGCCTCGACCCGGCAGGGCGGGCGGCATGCTCGCCGACCAAACAGCGCTGGGAGCCGCCTCGGCTCGCGCCCCTGCGACTCTCACCGCCCCCGTCCTCCTCGCCACCGCCAACCACGACGCCTCCGCCACCTCACCCACCCACCCCCCGCCGCTTCAGGACTTGATGAAGTCCAGCAAGTGCTGGCACTACCCGCAGGGCGGGTAGCATGCTGCCCGATCCGGCATCGGTCTGCCCAAGCCCAGTAGCAGCTACTGCCGCAGCCATCCCGGCTCCGGCAGTTGCTGTTTCTCAAGAAGCTCCTGCTGCTGTTCGCGCCGCCGTGGAGCACCACGTGCACGCGCAGCCGTCCCAAGAACCCACATCTCCGGCTCGCGTGCTCGTGGAGCCCATGCTGGTCGACGCGTGCAGCAGCAAGGACAGCACGACACCCATGGCCAGTAACGATCCTGCTCAAGCGACGTATGCGCACGACGCTGCCCAGTTCGAGTGCGCGCTGTGCGCGCACGTCGCTGACAGCATGGCCGTGCTGGTGCAGCACCGAAGGTCGGAGCACCGCGGCACCCGCTTCCAAGATACCTTCACCAGCGGGTGCGCGTGCAACCTGGTGTTCTACGCGCGGATCGTGGCTGCCAGCCATGCAGCAGCGTGCGGCAAGCGCCGCCCACGAGCAGTGCCACCAGCTCCGACCTCTGTTGCCCCCACACGGACCGAGGCTGCCCCACGACCCACTGGGCACCTCACCACGGCGATGACTGCCACTGCGGCAATCGCACCAAGCGACACCGTAGTGGCAGCCGCCACCAATCCACAGAGCGCCGTGCCAACCGCCGCCGAGACCCCAGGGCTCCAGCTCGTCCCCCCGTGATGGAGCCCATCCAGGTGCAGCGATCCGCTTGCACTTCAGGCAAACGCCGTCGGTTGAACTCAAGTGCTACAACAGCACCGTGCATGCCTCTAAGGTGGGCGCAGAGAGAACAAGACGGAGCGATACCCCAGCAGGTGACTCAGCAGGACGACGACATGCAGCAGCTCGAGCAGGCGCATGACGCCGCCGATAGCCACGCCTCGCCACCCCAGCGCCCATCGACACGCTGGGGTCCCAGACCAAGCTCGACAACTGAGCCACCGGCCGTGACGACCGAGCAGGCTGCCACCCCGGCAGTGCGACGACCGCTGACTTCTGCCGCACCGGGCACCGGTGCCACGCGGTGGGGGCCAAGTCACCGCGCGATCGGAGCCGCAGCCATCTCTCGTCTCATCACTGGCCTCCCCACAGCCCCAGCGCCGTCCCGCCGCCGACCATCGCCGCCGCCACCTGCACCGGCAGCACCGCCAATGCCGCCAATGCCGCCAGCACCACCGACACAACCGGAAGAAGCGGCAACGATGGACGTCGATACAGGCCCGGCTGACGAGGAACCGTGGGTGCTACGCTTCGACGGCGCATGCCGCCGCAACCCAGGCCCAGGTGGCGCAGGTACAGCGCTCTTCGCGCCAAGTGGTGCTGTGGTGTGGACATGCTCGCACTACATGCCGAGCAGCAGCGAGACCAACAACACCGCCGAGTACACGGCGCTGCTGCTCGGCGTGCAGAGCGCGACTCACCACGGCGCCACCCACCTCGATATCGAGGGCGACAGCAGCCTGGTGATCGCCCAGGTCAAGGGCTCCTTCGCGTGCAGGAACGCGCGGCTCCGTCAACTCCGCAACCGCGTTCGCCACGCGCTCCGCCCCATGACCACGTACAAGCTCCGTCACATCGACCGCAAGGCCAACGCCCACGCCGACCGCTTGGCCAACCGCGCGCTGGACCAGCGGTCGGACAGCAGCGAGTGCGGACCACACAACTCACGCAGGGACCAGTGCTACGGCGTCGCCACGCCACCAGCGGCGCAAGGATCGACACCAGCAGCAGCCCTCAGCCCCCGTGAAACCACCTCAGCGACAGCGACCTGCGACGACGCCGCGGCCGACGAAGCCATGGACGTCGAAGCCGAGATCGCAGCGCGCGAGCCCCCAGGCTCAGCCCCTGCGCGGCAACCTCGGCTCCGACTGCGCCACCTCACTGACGACGAACACGAAGCAGCGGCAGATGCCCTGCAGACAGTCGCGGACGATTTGGCCAGCAAGATCGCCGACGCAGACAGCTGGGCTTCCGGTGAAGGCTACATCAGTGCCATCCCGGAGCGACTCCGGGAGGCGCTGCAGCCCTTCGCCACGCGACCGCCGCAGCCTGGACGACACCACCAGCAGCAGCGACGACGGCCCCCTCGGGTGACGCGCACCCAACGCGAGCACCGACTCGACGAAGCCATGGACGACCTTCAGGCCACCCAGCAAGTGACACCGAGGGACCAGCGTGCAGTACGTCGGGCACGGCGACGAGTGGGACGCTTACGAGCCTCCATGGCCCAGCAAGAACTGCGACAGGCTTTTGACAAGGACGAGTCGGTGTGCGTGGCGAAGATCTTGAAGGCAGCATCGGCGGAGACGGCAGCAGAGGACGAACACCCGGAGACGTGCCCCATCGACGCAGCCACGCTCCACGCACATTTCACTGGCATCAACGCGCCTCGCACCACCTTCACGCCCGACGCAGCATGCGGTGAGAAGTTCCGCGCGGCGATGGCAAACGTTGAGCCAGCGACAGCGGAGCGCGACGCCCTCACAGACGACCTCACCATGGACGAGGTGGAGGACCAGCTCTCCCAGGCGAACGCGACTTCTAGCCCTGGCCACGACGGCGTGGGCTACGACATCTACCGGAAGTTTGCGGCCCAGCTCGTGCCTCTCCTCCACACTGCCTTCCAGTTCTGCTGGCAGCACCGCCGCATACCTGCCGTGTGGAAGGTGGGCTACGTCCGACTTATCCACAAGAAAGGAGACCACAGCGACCCAGCCAACTGGCGACCGATATGCCTCCAGACCGCCATCTACAAACTCTACAGCGGGCTGCTGTCCCGTCGGCTGTCGCGCTTCCTCGAAGCCAACAACCTGCTACCCATGGCGCAGAAGGGCTTCCGCGCTTACAACGGCTGCCATGAACACAACTTCACCGCGACCACGCTGCTGGACCAGACGCGCAGGATGCACCGCAGGTTGTACCAGGTATGGTACGACTTGCGGAACGCATTTGGCTCTGTGAATCAAGACCTACTCTGGTACGTGCTCCGCCTGCTCGGTGTCGAGGCAGACTTCATCGCGCGCTGCGGCAACATCTACAAGGACTCCTTCTTTGTCGTCGGCAACTCCAGCGACGGCGCCACGGACCCCGTACGGCAGGAAGTGGGGGTATATCAAGGATGCCCCCTCAGCCCACTCCTGTTCATCGCGTCACTGGTCCCGCTGCTCCGCGCGCTCGAGGAGCTCGACGATGTCGGCGTGAAGCTGGCAGACGGCATCCGCCCGTGCGCCACCGCCTACGCAGACGACCTGAAGGTGTTCAGCGACAGCGCCACCGGCATACGCAAGTGCCATGGCGTGGTCGCCAAGTTCCTAAAGTGGACCGGACTACGCGCCAACCCCGCCAAGTGTGCCAGCCTCGCCGTGACGACGAACGCCCGCGGCAACCCGGCCCGAGACGACAACGTGCAACTCGAGATCCACGGCGACACCATCACCACCCTCAGTCTCCACGACAGCTATCGCTACCTGGGGGTGGGCGATGGCTTCGACCATGTGCGCCACCGACTCCAGCTCGAGCCGAAGCTCAAACAGCTCAAGCGAGAGGCAGTGGCGCTGCTAACGTCCGGTCTGGCTCCGTGGCAGGTGGTGCGTGCGCTTAAGGTGTACGTCTACCCCAAGACCGAGTACGCGCTGCGCCACCTGCGGCCACTACAGTCGCAACTTCAGGCCTTCGACCGCGTCGTCGCCAAGGGCTTACGGCACCTGCTGCGCCTGCCCCGCTCCGCCACCAACGAGGTGCTGTACGCACCGACGTCGAGCGGTGGCCTAGGCCTGCAGCCGCTGGTGGAAATGCACCGCGCGCTGCAGATCGCGCACGCATGGCAGATGCTGCAGTCGAAGGACCCAGCGATCCAAGCGGTGGCACGGGCGCAAGTGTGCCAGGTGGTGCGCAAGCGCTATCGCTTGCATGAAGACCACTGGGGCGGCCGCGACGACGAGCTCGTACGCAGCTTCCTGAACTCCGAGCTCGCCGCCTCGCCTCACGCTGACGCCTTACGCCGCAACGGCGACATCGGGTCACTGTGGTCCGATGTGCAGCGGTGGCTGCGCATCTACCACATGCAGCTCGAACACTGCGAGGATGCAGAGGCCCACGGCCCGCTCAGCTTCCGCGTGCCACACCACAACAAGTGGTTGACGCACAAGACCGTGCTACGGAACGTGAAGTTGCACCTGAAGATCCGCCACCAGACCCGATGGAAGGGCATGGTGGACCAGGGCAAGACAGTGCGCGTGCATGGTGGAGTGGGCGCCAAGTACATGACGACCGGAGCGGGCCTGTCCGACGACGACTATCGCTTCGGCGTGAAGGCCCGCCTCAACCAAGTCGACACCAATGCTGCGCTCAAGCGCAAGCGGCTGCGGGCCCATGCGACCTGCAGGGATCCGACCTGCTCCTCGGCCGAGACGCTGGCACACGCCCTGAACCACTGCGCGTCCAACATGGACGCCATCCGCCAGCGGCATGACGACGCCTTGGAGCAGATCGGATCCAAGATCCGCGGCGCACTCGAGCGCACCAAGTCGCCCACGGAGCTGCGCTTGAACCAGGCTGTACCCGAGTACACAGGCGCAGCTCTGCGGCCCGACATCGTGCTACGCAACGCGACCGCCAAGACGATGGTGATCGCCGACTTGGCGGTCACGTTCGAAGACCAGACGGCCGGCGCCCGCCACTCCTCGCTACAGCTCAGCCACGATCACAAGACACTGAAGTACCAACCGATCGTGGCAGAGCTGCAACACAAGGGGTGGCGAGTGCAGACCGCCGCGATCGTGTATGGCTCTCTGGGCTCGGTGCAGCCCAGCAACTACAAGACCTACACGGAGAAGCTCAAGCTTCACAAGCGCGAGGCTAGACAGCTGGATCTCCAACTGTCTAGCCACTGCATTCGCGCCAGCCACCGCATCTGGGGCTGGCACTGCCGACGACACCGCGAACACCAGCGGAGCGGCACCGCCTCGCGAGCGTCGCGTGGGTCTGGGGGGGGCCGCGACGCACACCGCAGGCATCGGCACGGCGATAAGCGGGTCGTTATGACCGACAGGGCACCACCCAGGTAGGGAACCGCCCTCCACAAACCCAGGTAGACACAAACACCCTCCCTTTAGTGACATGCATATTCTAGCCTACATTTCAGTTACGGAGAGGTTACTAACTGGTAATACAAACACATATTCTGTTCTAATCAGTGTGAAAACTGGTTTCCCGACTTTTAGTTGGGTCTTTTTCACATTCATTTTTGGAACTTCCGAGAATGCTAGCTTGCTAGTTTTTCTTGGAACGGTCTCCGGGGGCTTTCACCTCTTCCCCGAGAGGCCAACCACAGCACAAATTCATATTACCAAAACTGCAATTATTCCCTTATCTACAACTTTATATTTACCAAATGTCATAGTTTATTTACCAAATATCATAGTTTATTTACCAAATATCATAGCTTACTTACCAAATGTCATAGTTTATTACCAAATATCATAGCTTACTTACCAAATGTCATAGTTTGTTTACCAAATGTCATAGTTTGTTTACCAAATATCATTGTTTATTTACCAAATGTCACGATGTCATATCCAAATATCATAGTTGCGTACCAAATGTCATGGTGGCATTACTAAATGTCATGGTTTTTACTAAATACCATACTCCCATTACCAAATGTAACAATATAAATATGCTTGACGAAATACCACGGTACAGATATGCCGTATGGCAAAACGAAGCACTAAACATCACAAACTGAATAGGCTACATTCTACTACGTAAATGGCCTACCTTCTCGGCCTTTGGCTAAGATCAAGTGTAGTATCTGTTCTAATCAGTGTGAAAACTGGTTTCCCGACTTTTAGTTGGGTCTTTTTCACATTCATTTTCGGCCTTTTGGCTAAGATCAAGTGTAGTATCTGTTCTAATCAGTGTGAAAACTGGTTTCCCGACTTTTAGTTTGGTCTTTTTCACATTCATTTTTGGACATCCCTTGTTTAGTTAGCTTGCTAGCTATTTAGGGGACGGTCTCCGGCGGCTTTCACCGTTCCGCCGTGAGGCCAACTACATTAGCTTGCATCTTTTCTACCAATACACTTGCCTTTTTGGCTCTGGTTACCGTCCCTTTTCTTTTTGACCAATAGGACCGCGCCATGCGCTTCTTTTGGCCAATGAGACACCGCTCTCCGTCGACGGACAGCGAGGCCTCCACAGCCAGCCACTCCAGCCTGGCCAGCGACGGGTCATTCTATGACGCGTCGTCTGGCTGGGACGACGACGCGTCACATGGGTACACCGAGCCCTTAGGGGTTCGGTTACACATTGACGCCCCCGTTTTGGGCTTTCGCGAGCTCCAAAACGGGGCCGAAGAGCCTCCTTGCGCGGTGCCACTGCTTGGCACCGGCGGCGTTTCAGCCGCTGCAACTTCGGGCACTGGTTCAGGACCCACAGCGCCCATTGCACGCCAACGGACATCGCTGGCCGGGACCTCTGGCGGCCAAGCCGAGGCCCGGTCGTCCACTTCAACCTCGCGTCGTTTCGGGGCCCACAGTGGTCCCACGGGCGGCCCGGCCCACGGGACGAGATCCCGCGCCTCTCAGGCGTCCCAGGCCTCGGACGAAGACCGCCTCGCGCCAACAGGCGCTGAAGATGGCGCTTCGATCGCCGGCTCCCCTGGAGCCCCAAGATCTCCTCCGCCGCCAGGACCGCCCCCATCAGCTGCGCCTGCGTCCTGGCTCGAGCCTCCCGCCCTCGCCGCCGCCCCAAACCTCCTGTGCGATGAGCCACGACCCGGCAGGGCGGGCGGCATGCTGCCCGATTGGGTAGCGCCGAGCGACGGCTCCTGCTCCGCCCCTAGACCCCCGACGACCGTCCAAGCGCGCCGTTCGGCTGCTCCAGACCCGCCGCCAGCCTCCCAGCCGCCTGTCGCCGCCCTGCCCGCCCCCAGTGATGAGATTCTACCCGGCAGGGCGGGCGGCATGCTGTCCGACAGGCCAGCACCAGGGGCAGCGCCCGTAGCCGCCACGGCTCGCGCTCTGGCGGCCTCCACATCGGCCGAGGACGACCCCAGCGACAGCAGCGACGACGACGACGGGCAAGACGACGACGCCGCCGCTGCTGTGCCCCACCAAGACCCCGCTAATGTTGGCTACCCACCCGGCAGGGCGGCAAGCATGCTGCCCGCCGGTGGAGTAGCCACAGCCACTAAAGACGGCGCCCCTGCGGCCGCTGCTGCCGCCGATGAGCACCACCGTGCACCCGGCGACGTCGCAGACGCCACGCCGGGCAAGACCTCCGCCGCTACGCCCGCCAAGGACCCCGCGAATGCCGTGCGCTCACCCGGCAGGGCGGGCGGCATGCTCGCCGACGGTGACGCCTCCACGCCGGCTGCCACCGCGCAAGTCTCCGCGGCAGCTGTGGCTGCTGCTGCTCACCGAATAGCAGCAGTCACAGCTGCACAAGCACCTCCTTCTGGACACGCCGCCGTGGAGCACCACGCGCGCGCCGAGCCGTACCAAGACCAGGACTTCCAGGCTCGCGCGCGCGCGGAGCTTCAAGACAGCGACGCGACCAGCAGGAGCGGACGCTACACGTTCGGCGGAGACGAGGCCAAGACCGAGGACAGCGACGCAGTGACAGCACAGCTCAAGGCCGCTCAAGCAGCACCGGGACCACGAAACGAAGACCGCACGCCGAACATCGGCTCCCTAGACCCGGTGCTGGCAGTGTACGCACACAACGCTTCTGCATTCTCTTGCGCGTTGTGTGCGCACACTGCTCGCGACCTCGCTGCCCTCACCAAACACCGCCACTCAGCACACCGCCGCATCCACTTCGTGGACCACTTCCACAGCGGGTGTACGTGCGGCATCGGATTCCGGTCGCGCGCGGCAGCCACGCGCCATGCTCAAGTCTGTGCACACAGCACACATACCGCCGTGACTGTCGCGCGCAACTCGACCTCCAGTGTTCTCCGTGTCGACAGCGAGGAGGAGGACCTTGTACCCTCCGGTCCGCTCCTCGTGGCAGCACCTGCAGCTGCAGCAGCCGCATCAAGTGACACTGCAGCTGCAGATACTGCCACCCTGCAGAGCGCCGTGCCCACCACAGCTCCGGGGCTCCAGTACGCCCCCACGTGCTGGAGCCACTACCACCTCCTCCAGAGACCCGTGTCGCCGGCAAACGCCGCCGCCTCAACCCGCCGATCGACCCGCAGATTGACTTGGACGAACTGATGCAGGAAGCGGAGGAGGAGCTGCTCCAGGACATCGAAATGGAAGTGCACGCGCCGCCGACACCGGTCTCCACGGACACCACCACCACCACGCCCAAGACGACACGCTGGGGCCCGCACCCCAAGGCAGTGGCAGCTGCAGCCATCGCGCAACTGGTTACTGGTGAGGCTGCTGCTGCACCTGCACCGTCGCGGCGAGATCGACGACCGGTGCAACAGCACCATGCACCCACCCGTTCGCGATGGGGTCCACGACATCGAGCTGTCGGTGCTGCAGCGATCGCGTCGCTGGCCACCGGCCTACCGGCCACGGCAGCCCCAGTGTCTCGCCCGGACAAACCTGATGAAGGACAGCGTCGACGTCAGAGTCGCTGGGGACCCACGGTGTGCATCCCCCGTGCTGCACGACGCCCATCATCGAGGTGGGGACCTCCACGCGCGGCAGGGGCCTTCGGCCAACTTCCTGCCAGCGCCTCCGGGGCCACGGGCCAACTTCCGGAGCCGATGGAGACCGCCACCCCGAACGCACAGACACTGAACTCCGACACGGGGCAGCCACCAAGCAGCATGTGGACACTGCGCTTTGACGGCGCGTGCCGCCGCAACCCCGGACCGGGTGGAGCTGGCGCAGCGCTTTTCGACCCGAGTGACACCGTAGTGTGGACGTGCTCCCACTACCTTCCGAGCAGCCAAGAAACGAACAACACCGCCGAGTACACGGCACTGCTGCTCGGAGTGCAGAGTGCGCTCCACCACGGCGTCACTCGCTTGAGAGTCGAGGGAGACAGCAATCTGGTGCTCGCGCAGGTGCGAGGCACCTTCAGCTGCACGAACGCCAGATTGCGCCGCCTCCGCAACCGCGTGCGCTTTGGCCTCCGGTCCCTAGAACAACACAAGCTCCAGCACATCGACCGCAAAGCCAACGCGCACGCGGATCGCTTGGCCAACAAGGCGCTGGATCAGCGACGTACCTCCTCGGAGTGCGGCCCACACGCCCAGACCCCGACCGCCTGCTACCAGCCAACCACAGCCAGAACGCCGACACCGAGTGCAGACACACCGGCACCTGTTTACACTGCAGGAGACAGCTCAGGTGACGATGGCGACGAGGTCCGACGGCGCCAGGAGATGGAAGTCGACGCCGAGATTGCCGCGCGTGATGGAGGTGAAACGTTCCCCACCCTGCCTATTGGCCCAGGATCAGCTCCAGCGCGGCAACCTCGGCTTCGCCTTCGCCAGCTCAATGACGACGAGCACGACGCCGCGTCCGCCGCCTTGCAGACGTTCGCCGAGACCATGGCGAGCAAGATTGTGGACGCCGACAGCTGGTCATCAGGTGAAGGATACATTGGCGCGATCCCTGACGGCATCCGCGAGGTGCTACGGCCATACTCGTCTACGCTGCCCGTCAACTCGGCGCCGCGACCACACCAGCGTCGCAATCGCCCACCTCGTGTGACGCGCAACCAGCGCGAACATCGCCTGGACGAGGCCTTGGACGACTTGTCCACGGTGCAGCGAACAGCACCGACGGACCAACGCGCAGTGCGCAAGGCACGACGCCGCGTCGGCCGGGTGCGCACGTCGATGGCGACGCAGGAACTGCGTCAGGCCTTCGCCAAGGACGAAGCGAAGTGCGTGGAACGGATACTGAAGAGCGTGTTGGTGGAGACGGCGGGGGAGGAACACCCAGAGACGTGCCCCATTGGCCGCGACGAGCTCCACCGCCACTTCACCGGCACCAGCACGGCACCCGCACCGTTTCACTACGACGCAACGGAGGGCCAGGAATTTCGGGCGGCAATGGACAGCTTCTTGCCGGCCACCGCGGAGACCGACGCCTTCGAGGACGAGCTCACGGTGGACGACGTGGAGGACCAGCTCTCCTCTTCGGCCAAGGACTCCAGCCCCGGCCATGACGGCATCAGCTACGCCATCTACCGCCGCTTCGCGGCACAGCTCGTACCGCTCCTCCACGCCGCGTTCCAGTTCTGCTGGCGGCATCGGCGCATACCCGCCCTCTGGAAGGTGGGCATCGTTCGCCTCATCCACAAGAAGGGCGACCCGATGCAGCCAGCCAACTGGCGGCCGATCTGCCTGCAGCCCACGATCTACAAGCTCTACAGCGGGCTACTGGCACGTCGACTGTCGCGATGGCTGGAGCGCAACGGGCGATTACCGATGGCACAGAAGGGCTTCCGAGCCTTTAATGGGTGTCATGAGCACAACTTCACCGCGACGTCGCTGCTGGACCAGACTCGACGGATGCACCGCAAGCTGTACCAAGTCTGGTACGACTTGCGCAACGCATTTGGCTCGCTGCCACAGCAGCTCATGTGGCGCGCACTCCGCCACCTCGGCGTTGAGAGCAGCTTCATCGCCCGCTGCCAAGACATCTACGACGGCTCGGCCTTCGTGGTTGGCAACGCCGCTGACGGACCGACGGACCCAGTGCGACAGGAGGTGGGCGTCTACCAAGGATGCCCCCTGAGCCCCCTCCTCTTCATCTCGGCGCTGGTGCCGCTCGTGCGGCGACTGGAGCAGCTCGACGGAGTGGGTGTGCCGCTGGCGGAGGGTGTACGACCGTGCACCACCGCCTACGCGGATGACCTCAAGGTGTTCAGCGACAGCGCCGCCGGTATCCGCAAGTGCCACGGTGTTGTCGCCCGCTTCCTCGCGTGGACCGGGCTGCGTGCGAACCCTGCCAAGTGTGCCAGCCTCGCAGTGACGACAAACGCCCGCGGTAACCCTGCCCGCGACGACACCATGCAACTGCAAATACATGGCGATGCCATCGCCACCCTCTCGCTCCAGGAAAGCTACAGGTACCTGGGGGTGGGCGATGGCTTCGACCATGTGCGCCACCGCCTCCAGCTCGAACCCAAGCTCCAACAGATCAAGCGAGAGGCGGTGGCGCTGATGCAGTCAGGACTGGCGACGTGGCAAGTGGTCAAGGCCCTCAAGACATACGTCTACCCCAAGGTGGAGTATGCACTCCGGCACCTCCGGCCGCTCCAATCCCAACTGCAAGGCTTCGACAGAGCAGTGGCACGCGGCCTGCGCCACCTACTACGCCTGCCCCAGTCCGCCACCAGCGAAATTCTCTACGCCCCGACATCGGCGGGTGGCCTGGGGTTGCAGCCTCTTGTGGAGATGCACCAGGCGTTGCAGGTGGCGCATGCCTGGCAGATGCTTCACTCCAAGGACCCAGCAGTCGTGGCCGTCGCCAAGACCCAGGTGTGCCAGGTGGCACGCAAGCGCTTCCGCCTGCAGGAGGAGCATTGGCGAGGACGCGACGACGAGCTCGTGCGGTCGTTCCTCAACTCCGAGCTCGCCGCCTCGCCCCACGCGGAGAAGCTGCGCCGCAACGGCGACATCGGGTCGTTGTGGACGGACGTGCAGCGCACGCTTTGCGTACTCCACCTCGACCTGACAGTGCAAGCCGACCGCGACGGCCACGACGAGCTGGCACTTCGCGTGCCGCACCACACCAAGTGGCTTGACCACAAGACTGTGTTGCGGCACGTGAAGCTGCACATGAAGATACGCCACCAGACCCGGTGGAAGGGCCTGGTCGACCAAGGCAAGACGGTGCGTGTACACGGCGGCCTCGGAGCCAAGTTCGTGACGACGGGGGCGGGCCTTTCGGACGCGGAGCACCGGTTCGGCATCATGGCCCGCCTCAACCAAGTCGACACGAACGCCGTTCTCAAGCGCAAGCGGCTGCGGTCTAGCAAGACCTGCAGGGACCCGACCTGCTCCTCGGCCGAGACGCTGGCCCACGCTCTCAACCACTGCCCGTCCAACATGGACGCTATCCGCCAGCGCCACGACGACGCCTTGGAGCAGATCGGGTCCAAGATCCGCGGCGCACTTGAGCGCGCCAAGTCAACCGCAGAGCTGCGTCTGAACCAGACGGTGCCTGAGTATACAGGCGCAGCTCTGCGGCCCGACATCGTCCTGCGGAACGTGACCGCCAAGAAGATGGTGATCGCCGACTTGGCAGTCACGTTCGAGGATCACGCGGCCGGCGCCCGCCACTCCTCGCTGCAACTCAGCCACGACTACAAGACACTCAAGTACCAACCTATCGTGGCGGAGTTGCGGGTGCAGGGTTGGCAGGTGCAGACCGCGGCGATTGTGTACGGGTCGCTGGGCTCCGTGCAGCCCAGCAACTTCAAGACGTACACCGAGAAGTTGAAGTTGCACAAGCGCGAGGCACGACAACTGGACCTTCAGTTGTCGAGCCACTGCATCCGTGCCAGCCACCGTATCTGGGGCTGGCACTGCCGGCGCCACCGCGAAGGACAAAGAAGCGGCAACGCCTCGCGAGCACCGCGTGAGTCTGGGGGGACCTCGCGGCGCGCACCGCAGGCAAGGGCACGGCGATAAGCTGGTCTTTTGACCGACAGGGCACTACCCAGGTAGGGAACCGCCCTTCACAAACCCAGGAAGATACGAACACCCTCCCTTTAGTGACATGCATATTCTAGCCTACATTTCAGTTACGGAGAGGTTACTAACTGGTAATACAAACACACATTCTGTTCTAATCAGTGTGAAAACTGGTTTCCCGACTTTTAGTTGGGTCTTTTTCACATTCATTTTTGGAACTTCCGAGAATGCTAGCTTGCTAGTTTTTCTTGGAACGGTCTCCGGGGCTTTCACCTCTTCCCCCGAGAGGCCAACCACAGCACAAATTCATATTACCAAAAACTGCAATTATTCCCTTATCTACAACTTTATATTTACCAAATGTCATAGTTTATTTACCAAATATCATAGTTTATTTACCAAATGTCATAGTTTATTTACCAAATATCATAGTTTATTTACCAAATATCATAGCTTATTTACCAAATATCATAGCTTACTTACCAAATGTCATAGTTTATTTACCAAATATCATAGCTTACTTACCAAATGTCATAGTTTGTTTACCAAATGTCATAGTTTGTTTACCAAATATCATTGTTATTTACCAAATGTCACGATGTCATATCCAATATCATAGTTGCGTACCAAATGTCATGGTGGCATTACTAAATGTCATGGTTTTTACTAAATACCATACTCCCATTACCAAATGTAACAATATAAATATGCTTGACGAAATACCACGGTACAGATATGCCGTATGGCAAAACGAAGCACTAAACATCACAAACTGAATAGGCTACATTCTACTACGTAAATGGCCTACCTTCTCGGCCTTTTGGCTAAGATCAAGTGTAGTATCTGTTCTAATCAGTGTGAAAACTGGTTTCCCGACTTTTAGTTGGGTCTTTTTCACATTCATTTTTGGAACTTCCCTGATTTAGTTGGCCTGCCAGTGTTTCGAGGACGGTCTCCGGCGGCTTTCACCGTTCCGCCGTGAGGCCAACTACATTAGCTTGCATCTTCCTATCCTACAACTTCTACCGCCCTTCACCAACGCATCGGCGTATGCGCTTCTGGTGGCCGGACTGGGAACCCCGGGAGCGCTCTCTGTCCACCGACAGTGAGTGCTCCACGGCCAGCCATTCCAGCCTCGCCAGCGACGCGTCTTTCTATAGCGCGTCGTCTGGCGACGAGGTTGGTGACATGGCCAACGTCAGCGGAGTGGACGGGTGTGCGGATCCGCTAGGGCTTCGGTTACACACTGTGGACCGTCCGCCCGCCCCCTTTTGAACCCTTTCACGACCGATTTCGGGCTCGGAGAGCCTCCGCGCGCGGTGCCACCGCTCGGCACCGGCGGCGTTTCAGCCGCTGCAACTTCGGGCACGGTTCACGAGACGCAACGCCCATTGCACACCAAGTGCTTTCGCTGGCCGCGCCCACTGGCGACCAAGCGAGCTCCCGGTCCTCGGGCACGCCCTTGCGTCGTTTCAAGGATCGGGCAGTGGACCGGCCTAAGTGACTTGCTCCCCACTATAGGGGAATCCCGCGCCTCTCAGGAGGCAGAAGAATACCGCCTCGCGCCACCAGGCGCTGAAGATGGCGGCTCGATCGCCGGCTCCCCTGGAGCCCCAAGACCTCCTCCGCCGCCCGGACCGCCCCCATCAGCAGCAGCCACGTCTTGGCTCGAGCCTCCCGCCCTCGCCGCCGTCCAAGGACCCCCGTGTGATGAGCTACGACCCGGCAGGGCGGGCGGCATGCTGCCGGTTTTGGCAGCACCCGGGGCAGCGCTGGTAGCCGCCACGGCTCGCGCTCTCGGTGTCCCCAGGGCCACCTCCGACCTCCACTACGACAGCAGCGACGACGAGGACGGCCAAGACGACCACGCCGCCGCTGCGAGCGGCTTCCAAGCCCCGACGAGTGTGCTGCCTCGACCCGGCAGGGCGGGCGGCATGCTCGCCGACCAAACAGCGCTGGAGCCGCCTCGGCTCGCGCCCCTGCGACTCTCACCGCCTCCGTCCTCCTCGCCACCGCCAACCACGACGCCTCCGCCACCTCACCCACCCGCCCCGCCGCTTCAGGACTTGATGAAGTCCAGCAAGTGCTGGCACTACCCGGCAGGGCGGGTAGCATGCTGCCCGATCCGGCATCGGTCTGCCCAAGCCCAGTAGCAGCTACTGCCGCAGCCATCCCGGCTCCGGCAGTTGCTGTTTCTCAAGAAGCTCCTGCTGCTGTTCGCGCCGCCGTGGAGCACCACGTGCACGCGCAGCCGTCCCAAGAACCCACATCTCCGGCTCGCGTGCTCGTGGAGCCCATGCTGGTCGACGCGTGCAGCAGCAAGGACAGCACGACACCCATGGCCAGCAACGACCCTGTCCAAGCGACGTATGCGCACGACGCTGCCCAGTTCGAGTGCGCGCTGTGCGCGTACGTCGCTGACAGCATGGCCGTGCTGGTGCAGCACCGAAGGTCGGAGCACCGCGGCACCCGCTTCCAAGATACCTTCACCAGCGGGTGCGCGTGCAACCTGGTGTTCTACGCGCGGATCGTGGCTGCCAGCCATGCATCAGCGTGCGGCAAGCGCCGCCCACGAGCAGTGCCACCAGCTCCGACCTCTGTTGCCCCCACACGGACCGAGGCTGCCCCACGACCCACTGGGCACCTCACCACGGCGATGACTGCCACTGCGGCAATCGCACCAAGCGACACCGTAGTGGCAGCCGCCACCAATCCACAGAGCGCCGTGCCAACCGCCGCCGAGACCCCAGGGCTCCAGCTCGTCCCCCCCGTGATGGAGCCCATCCAGGTGCAGCGATCCGCTTGCACTTCAGGCAAACGCCGTCGGTTGAACTCAAGTGATACAACAGCACCGTGCATGCCTTTAAGGCGGGTGCAGATAGAACAAGACGGAGCGATACCCCAGCAGGCGACTCAGCAAAACGACGACATGCAGCAGCTCGAGCAGGCGCATGACGCCGCCGATAGCCACGCCTCGCCGCCCCAGCGCCCATCGACACGCTGGGGTCCCAGACCAAGCTCGACAACTGAGCCACCGGCCGTGACGACCGAGCAGGCTGCAACCCCGGCAGTGCGACGACCGCTGACTTCTGCCGCACCGGGCACCGGTGCCACGCGGTGGGGGCCAAGTCACCGCGCGATCGGAGCCGCAGCCATCTCTCGTCTCATCACTGGCCTCCCCACAGCCCCAGCGCCGTCCCGCCGCCGACCATCGCCGCCGCCACCTGCACCGGCAGCACCGCCAATGCCGCCAATGCCGCCAGCACCACCGACACAACCGGAAGAAGCGGCAACGATGGACGTCGATACAGGCCCGGCTGACGAGGAACCGTGGGTGCTACGCTTCGACGGCGCATGCCGCCGCAACCCAGGCCCAGGTGGCGCAGGTGCAGCGCTCTTCGCGCCAAGTGGTGCTGTGGTGTGGACATGCTCGCACTACATGCCGAGCAGCAGCGAGACCAACAACACCGCCGAGTACACGGCGCTGCTGCTCGGCGTGCAGAGCGCGACTCACCACGGCGCCACCCACCTCAATATCGAGGGCGACAGCAGCCTGGTGATCGCCCAGGTCAAGGGCTCCTTCGCGTGCAGGAACGCGCGGCTCCGTCAACTCCGCAACCGCGTTCGCCACGCGCTCCGCCCCATGACCACGTACAAGCTCCGTCACATCGACCGCAAGGCCAACGCCCACGCCGACCGCTTGGCCAACCGCGCGCTGGACCAGCGGTCGGACAGCAGCGAGTGCGGACCACACAACTCACGCAGGGACCAGTGCTACGGCGTCGCCACGCCACCAGCGGCGCAAGGATCGACACCAGCAGCAGCCCTCAGCCCCCGTGAAACCACCTCAGCGACAGCGACCTGCGACGACGCCGCGGCCGACGAAGCCATGGACGTCGAAGCCGAGATCGCAGCGCGCGAGCCCAGGCTCAGCCCCTGCGCGGCAACCTCGGCTCCGACTGCGCCACCTCACTGACGACGAACACGAAGCAGCGGCAGATGCCATGCAGACAGTCGCGGACGACTTGGCCAGCAAGATCGCCGACGCAGACAGCTGGGCTTCCGGTGAAGGCTACATCAGTGCCATCCCGGAGCGACTCCGGGAGGCGCTGCAGCCCTTCGCCACGCGACCGCCGCAGCCTGGACGACACCACCAGCAGCAGCGACGACGGCCCCCTCGGGTGACGCGCACCCAACGCGAGCACCGACTCGACGAAGCCATGGACGACCTTCAGGCCACCCAGCAAGTGACACCGAGGGACCAGCGTGCAGTACGTCGGGCACGGCGACGAGTGGGACGCTTACGAGCCTCCATGGCCCAGCAAGAACTGCGACAGGCTTTTGACAAGGACGAGTCGGTGTGCGTGGCGAAGATCTTGAAGGCAGCATCGGCGGAGACGGCAGCAGAGGACGAACACCCGGAGACGTGCCCCATCGACGCAGCCACGCTCCACGCACATTTCACTGGCATCAACGCGCCTCGCACCACCTTCACGCCCGACGCAGCATGCGGTGAGAAGTTCCGCGCGGCGATGGCAAACGTTGAGCCAGCGACGGCGGAGCGCGACGCCCTCACAGACGACCTCACCATGGACGAGGTGGAGGACCAGCTCTCCCAGGCGAACGCGACTTCTAGCCCTGGCCACGACGGCGTGGGCTACGACATCTACCGGAAGTTTGCGGCCCAGCTCGTGCCTCTCCTCCACACTGCCTTCCAGTTCTGCTGGCAGCACCGCCGCATACCTGCCGTGTGGAAGGTGGGCTACGTCCGACTTATCCACAAGAAAGGAGACCACAGCGACCCAGCCAACTGGCGACCGATATGCCTCCAGACCGCCATCTACAAACTCTACAGCGGGCTGCTGTCCCGTCGGCTGTCGCGCTTCCTCGAAGCCAACAACCTGCTACCCATGGCGCAGAAGGGCTTCCGCGCTTACAACGGCTGCCATGAACACAACTTCACCGCGACCACGCTGCTGGACCAGACGCGCAGGATGCACCGCAGGTTGTACCAGGTATGGTACGACTTGCGGAACGCATTTGGCTCTGTGAATCAAGACCTACTCTGGTACGTGCTCCGCCTGCTCGGTGTCGAGGCAGACTTCATCGCGCGCTGCGGCAACATCTACAAGGACTCCTTCTTTGTCGTCGGCAACTCCAGCGACGGCGCCACGGACCCCGTACGGCAGGAAGTGGGGGTATATCAAGGATGCCCCCTCAGCCCACTCCTGTTCATCGCGTCACTGGTCCCGCTGCTCCGCGCGCTCGAGGAGCTCGACGATGTCGGCGTGAAGCTGGCAGACGGCATCCGCCCGTGCGCCACCGCCTACGCAGACGACCTGAAGGTGTTCAGCGACAGCGCCACCGGCATACGCAAGTGCCATGGCGTGGTCGCCAAGTTCCTAAAGTGGACCGGACTACGCGCCAACCCCGCCAAGTGTGCCAGCCTCGCCGTGACGACGAACGCCCGCGGCAACCCGGCCCGAGACGACAACGTGCAACTCGAGATCCACGGCGACACCATCACCACCCTCAGTCTCCACGACAGCTATCGCTACCTGGGGGTGGGCGATGGCTTCGACCATGTGCGCCACCGACTCCAGCTCGAGCCGAAGCTCAAACAGCTCAAGCGAGAGGCAGTGGCGCTGCTAACGTCCGGTCTGGCTCCGTGGCAGGTGGTGCGTGCGCTTAAGGTGTACGTCTACCCCAAGACCGAGTACGCGCTGCGCCACCTGCGGCCACTACAGTCGCAACTTCAGGCCTTCGACCGCGTCGTCGCCAAGGGCTTACGGCACCTGCTGCGCCTGCCCCGCTCCGCCACCAACGAGGTGCTGTACGCACCGACGTCGAGCGGTGGCCTAGGCCTGCAGCCGCTGGTAGAAATGCACCGCGCGCTGCAGATCGCGCACGCATGGCAGATGCTGCAGTCGAAGGACCCAGCGATCCAAGCGGTGGCACGGGCGCAAGTGTGCCAGGTGGTGCGCAAGCGCTATCGCTTGCATGAAGACCACTGGGGCGGCCGCGACGACGAGCTCGTACGCAGCTTCCTGAACTCCGAGCTCGCCGCCTCGCCTCACGCAGACGCCTTACGCCGCAACGGCGACATCGGGTCACTGTGGTCCGATGTGCAGCGGTGGCTGCGCATCTACCACATGCAGCTCGAACACTGCGAGGATGCAGAGGCCCACGGCCCGCTCAGCTTCCGCGTGCCACACCACAACAAGTGGTTGACGCACAAGACCGTGCTACGGAACGTGAAGTTGCACCTGAAGATCCGCCACCAGACCCGATGGAAGGGCATGGTGGACCAGGGCAAGACAGTGCGCGTGCATGGTGGAGTGGGCGCCAAGTACATGACGACCGGAGCGGGCCTGTCCGACGACGACTATCGCTTCGGCGTGAAGGCCCGCCTCAACCAAGTCGACACCAATGCTGCGCTCAAGCGCAAGCGGCTGCGGGCCCATGCGACCTGCAGGGATCCGACCTGCTCCTCGGCCGAGACGCTGGCACACGCCCTGAACCACTGCGCGTCCAACATGGACGCCATCCGCCAGCGGCATGACGACGCCTTGGAGCAGATCGGATCCAAGATCCGCGGCGCACTCGAGCGCACCAAGTCGCCCACGGAGCTGCGCTTGAACCAGGCTGTACCCGAGTACACAGGCGCAGCTCTGCGGCCCGACATCGTGCTACGCAACGCGACCGCCAAGACGATGGTGATCGCCGACTTGGCGGTCACGTTCGAAGACCAGACGGCCGGCGCCCGCCACTCCTCGCTACAGCTCAGCCACGATCACAAGACACTGAAGTACCAACCGATCGTGGCAGAGCTGCAACACAAGGGGTGGCGAGTGCAGACCGCCGCGATCGTGTATGGCTCTCTGGGCTCGGTGCAGCCCAGCAACTACAAGACCTACACGGAGAAGCTCAAGCTTCACAAGCGCGAGGCTAGACAGCTGGATCTCCAACTGTCTAGCCACTGCATTCGCGCCAGCCACCGCATCTGGGGCTGGCACTGCCGACGACACCGCGAACACCAGCGGAGCGGCACCGCCTCGCGAGCGTCGCGTGGGTCTGAGGGGGGCCGCGACGCACACCGCAGGCATCGGCACGGCGATAAGCTGGTCTTTTGACCGACAGGGCACTACCCAGGTAGGGAACCGCCCTTCACAAACCCAGGAAGATACAACACCCTCCCTTTAGTGACATGTATATTCTAGCCTACATTTCAGTTACGGAGAGGTTACTAACTGGTAATACAAACACACATTCTGTTCTAATCAGTGTGAAAACTGGTTTCCCGACTTTTAGTTGGGTCTTTTTCACATTCATTTTTGGAACTTCCGAGAATGCTAGCTTGCTAGTTTTTCTTGAAACGGTCTCTGGGGCTTTCACCTCTTCCCCCGAGAGGCCAACCACAGCACAAATTCATATTACCAAAAACTGCAATTATTCCCTTATCTACAACTTTATATTTACCAAATGTCATAGTTTATTTACCAAATATCATAGTTTATTTACCAAATATCATAGTTTATTTACCAAATATAGCTTACTTACCAAATGTCATAGCTTACTTACCAAATATCATAGCTTACTTACCAAATGTCATAGTTTGTTTACCAAATGTCATAGTTTGTTTACCAAATATCATTGTTTATTTACCAAATGTCACGATGTCATATCCAAATATCATAGTTGCGTACCAAATGTCATGGTGGCATTACTAAATGTCATGGTTTTACTAAATACCATACTCCCATTACCAAATGTAACAATATAAATATGCTTGACGAAATACCACGGTACAGATATGCCGTATGGCAAAACGAAGCACTAAACATCACAAACTGAATAGGCTACATTCTACTACGTAAATGGCCTACCTTCTCGGCCTTTTGGCTAAGATCAAGTGTAGTATCTGTTCTAATCAGTGTGAAAACTGGTTTCCCGACTTTTAGTTGGGTCTTTTTCACATTCATTTTTGGAACTTCCCTGATTGGCTGGCCTGCCAGTGTTTTCGAGGACGGTCTCCGGCGGCTTTCACCGTTCCGCCGTGAGGCCAACTACATTAGCTTGCATCTTCCTATCCTACAACTTCTACCGGCCCTTCACCAATGCATCGGCGCATGCGCTTCTGGTGGCCGGACTGGGAACCCCGGGAGCGCTCTCTGTCCACCGACAGTGAGTACTCCACGGCCAGCCATTCCAGCCTCGCCAGCGACGCGTCTTTTTATACCGCGTCGTCTGGCGACGTGGTTGGTGACGTGGCCAACGTCAGCGGAGCGGACGGGTGTGCGGATCCGCTAGGGTTTCGGTTACACACTGTGGACCGTCCGCCCGCCCCGTTTTGAACCCTTTCACGACCGATTTCGGCCTCAGAGAGCCTTCGCGCGCAGTGCCGCTGCTCGGCACCGGCGTCGCATCATCAACAGTAACTTCGGGCACGGGTTCACGAGACGCAACGCCCATTGCACACCAAGTGCTTTCGCTGGCCGCGCCCACTGGCGACCAAGCGAGCTCCCGGCCCTCGGGCACGCCCTTGCGTCGTTTCAAGGATCGGGCAGTGGACCGGCCTAAGTGACTTGCTCCCCACTATAGGGGAATCCCGCGCCTCTCAGGAGGGAGAAGAATACCGCCTCGCGCCACCAGGCGCTGAAGATGGCGGCTCGATCGCCGGCTCCCCTGGATCCCCAAGACCTCCTCCGCCGCCTAAAGACCCCGTGTGATGAGCTACGACCCGGCAGGGCGGGCGGCATGCTGCTGGTTTTGGCAGCACCCGGGGCAGCGCTTGCGGCCGCCACGGCTCGCGCTCTCGGTGGCTCCAGGGCCACCTCCGACATCGAGGACGACAGCAGCGACGCCGAGGACGGCCAAGACGACCACACCGCCGCTGCGAGCGGCTTCTAAGCCCCGACGAGTGTGCTGCCTCGACCCGGCAGGGCGGGCGGCATGCTCGCCGACACAGGACCGCCAGCACCACGCCCAGCTGTGACTGCCGCTGCTGCAGCGGTAGCAGCAGTCGCAGCTGCCCAAGTAGCTCCTCCCACTGAGTGCGCCGCCGTGGAGCACCACGCGCACGCCGCGCTGACTCAAGACCAAGACCACCAAGCCAGCGCGCGCGTGGAGCCCATGTCGGGCGACGCGCTCAGCAGCAGGAGCTGCAGCAGCAACAACAGCATCAAGGCAGCGACGGACGGGGACGACGGCGGTGACGCAGGACGCAGCGCCGCCGCCGCCCTCGGCCCCATGGATGTGGACGAAGGTGCCTGGTGGCCGACAGCGGGACGACAACCACTGTCGCCGCCACCAGAGCTGCGCATCGGCGGCAAGCGTCGGCGTCTCAACGACGTCGACGACGAAGAATCCGGGAGCTGGCCGAGCTTCTGCTGCTCGACGAGGACGAGGTTGGCCCCCAGGACTCAGCGCTCAGGCTATCCGCGGCCAGCGCTCGCCCAGCTTTCGTCCTCGCCGTGTACGCGCACAATGCGCAGCACTTCGAGTGCACGCTGTGCACGTACACGGCCGCCAGCCTCGCCTCCCTCAAGCGCCATCGCGAGTCCCGGCACCGCCGCACTACCTTCCTCGACCGGTTCTCGGCGGGATGCGCGTGTGGCATCCCCTTTGCGTCGAGACTGGCAGCAGCAAGACACGCGCAAGCGTGCGCCAGCCCTCCGCATACCTCCTCGGCCACGACTGTGCCAGCAGCAGGGGATGTGAGCCGCACTACTGGCACAGTCAAAGCCACCGCTACGGCGGCCACCACCAAGCCCGACTCGCCCGACCTGGATTCCATGGAGCTCGCTGCGTCCCCCCGCCGAGCTCCACTACTACTGACAGGACTACACCGCGGCGCTGGGACCCACCACTGCCCAGAACGGCTGTCGCAGCCCGAATTGCAGCCCGTCTTGGTGAGATCCCAGCACCTCGCTGGGGTCCACCGCTGCCACGCCGGGTAGTGGCGTCCCGCATCGCCGACCGCCTGCTCCCACCAGAGATGGCGGTCGACGAGGAAACCAAGGACAGTGAGGAGGCCAAGGAGGACGACGACAGCGTGGACAGCGGCGAGGACCAAGTCGGCGAGTGGCTACTGCGCTTCGACGGCGCCTGACATGCCAACCCTGGCCCAGGCGGTGCCGGAGCCGCCCTGTTCAAGCCCAGCGGCCCGGTAGTGTGGACCTGTTCCCACTACATGCCGAGCAGCGGCGAGACGAACAACACCGCCGGGTACACCGCACTGTTGCTCGGCGCTCGGGCCGCAGCCGACCATGGAGTCAAGCACCTACGAGTGGAAGGTGACAGCACGCTTGTCATCCGGCAGGTGCGTGGCATCTTCGCCACAGCAGCACCAGGTTGCGCACGCTGCGCAAGGCGGTCAAGACAGAGCTGGCAAGGGTGGGGAGCTTCTCGCTCCACCAGATCGACCGCCTGGCGAACGCTCACGCTGACCGCCTCGCCAACGCCGCCCTCGACCGCCGTCACACCAAGTTGGAGTGCGGCGTCCACGCCGACGGTCGTGGCTGCACCCGCACCACGGTGGAGGTACCAGCGACTGCGGCTCCTCCACCACTAGCGACGCCACACCGAGCTCCGGTGGCGACCCCGGTGACCGACGACGCCCAAGACGATGCCACCCAGGGAGACGTTGACGACGGTGAAGTGTACGCCGCCATGAGCATTGGACCGGACACAGTGCCACAGCGCCGCCCTCGCATCCGCCTGCGCAAACTGACCGAAGATGAGCTCGAAGCGGCGGGTGCTACCGCGGAGAGGCTGAGCGCGACGTTGGCGGCCAAGATTGCCGACGCAAGCGACTGGGAGACGGCGGAGGGCTACATCACAGCCCTCCCTTACGCCCTGTACGACCAACTCCAACCATACTCCCAGAACCAACGTCGCCCTCAGCCCAGACCGCACTTGGACCCCCAGCGCCACGAGCAGCAACAACTACCACGTGGTCGCCGACGCCGCCCACCCCGCGTGACACGACACCACCGCGAACACCGCCTCGACGAGGCTCTTGACGAGCTCCATGTGGTGGACCACCGTGAGCCTGGAAACCGCCAGGCTGTATACAGAGCTCGCAGACGGGCGAGGCGCGTCAATGCGGCCATTGCCCAGCAGCACCTCCGGCACAAGTTCGACACCGCGGAGAAGGCTTGTGTCGACGAGATCCTGGCCGCAGCGCGACCCCAGCAGGACACCACGACACCCTCTCCATCCACAGCCGAGCCTGAAGCCCCAACGACGGAACATGCCCGATACCTGGTGACCAACTGCATGATTTCTTCACCGCGGTGAACACGCCGTCGGGGGTCTTTGAGCCGATGGCACCAGTCGGCGCGCAGTTTCGCTCGGCCCTCGCTCACCTTCCACCAGCGAGAGCTCGCATGGAGCTGCTTCGGGACGCGCCCTGTCCCGACGACATTGAAGACCAGCTTCAACGCGTACGCGGCAGCTCCAGCCCCGGCTTGGATGGGGTTGGCTACGACGTGTTCAAGACGTTCGCGACCCAGCTCCTCCCCGTGCTCCATGAAGCGTTCAAGTGCTGCTGGACCAACAAACGGGTGCCCCAGAGCTGAAAGCTCGGCGTAGTTCGCCTGCTACACAAGAAGGGCGACCGGTCCACACTAAATAACTGGCGGCCGATCTGCCTACAGCAGGCGATCTACAAGCTGTACGCCGGCGTCCTCTCGCGCCGGTTTGTGCGTTGGCTGGATGCCAACGACCGTCACGCAGACGCGCAGAAGGGCTTCCGGACGATGAACGGCTACGGGGAACACATTTCCTCGCAGCCACTCTTGTGGACCAGGCGCGACGCAAGCGGAAGGAGCTGCATGTCGTGTGGTACGACTTCGACAATGTCTTTGGCAGCGTACCACATGACTTGCAGTGGGAAGCGCTCGAGCGGCAAGGCATCCCAGCCGAGTTCATTGCTTGCTGCCGCGGCCTGTACACCGATGCGGCGTTCACTGTCGGGAATGCCGCGGACGGAACCACGGCGCCGATCGCCTCCGGGTGGGGTATTCCAGGCTGTCCGCTGAGCCCCCACCTGTTCACGGCAGCGATTGCCCACTGCTTCACGCTCTCAAGCGCCTCCCGGACACTGGGGTAAAGATGTCGGGGGTGGACCATCCCGGTGCTGCTGCGTACGCTGATGACCTCAAGGTCTTCAGCAGCACAGTGGATGGCATCAAGCAGCAACACGGCGTGGTCTGCGACTTCCTGCGCTGGACCGGCATGGTGGCGAACCCAAGCAAGTGCTGCACCATGTCTGTCCAGCGCGATGGACGCGGTGTACTCAAGACCTGCGACCTCGGACTGCAGCTGGATGGGTCCCCATTCCAGCGCTCGGCATGGCCGACGCGTACACATACTGGGAGGGGATGGCTTTGACCACGTGCGCCGTCGTGTCGAGCTCGCACCGACCTCACTCAGCTCAAGCGCGACGCGACGGCGCTGATGCAGTCGGGCCTGCCCCGTGGCAGGTGGTGAAGGCGGTGAAGACGTACCTCTATCCCCGGG
>VOQZ01002103.1:0-66332 GCA_008079305.1 Phytophthora palmivora
CATCGGATTCCGGTCGCGCGCGGCAGCCACGCGCCATGCTCAAGTCTGTGCACACAGCACACATACCGCCGTGACTGTCGCGCGCAACTCGACCTCCAGTGTTCTCCGTGTCGACAGCGAGGAGGAGGACTTGTACCCTCCGGTCCGACTCCTCGGCAGCACCTGCAGCTGCAGCAGCCGCAATCAAGTGACACTGCAGCTGCAGATAATGCCACCCTGCAGAGCGCCGTGCCACCACAGCTCCGGGGCTCCAGTACGCCCCCACGTGCTGGAGCCACTACCACCTCCTCCAGAGACCCGTGTCGCCGGCAAACGCCGCCGCCTCAACCCGCCGATCGACCCGCAGATTGACTTGGACGAACTGATGCAGGAAGCGGAGGAGGAGCTGCTCCAGGACATCGAAATGGAAGTGCACGCGCCGCCGACACCGGTCTCCACGGACACCACCACCACCACGCCCAAGACGACACGCTGGGGCCCGCACCCCAAGGCAGTGGCAGCTGCAGCCATCGCGCAACTGGTTACTGGTGAGGCTGCTGCTGCACCTGCACCGTCGCGGCGAGATCGACGACCGGTGCAACAGCACCATGCACCCACCCGTTCGCGATGGGGTCCACGACATCGAGCTGTCGGTGCTGCAGCGATCGCGTCGCTGGCCACCGGCCTACCGGCCACGGCAGCCCCAGTGTCTCGCCCGGACAAACCTGATGAAGGACAGCGTCGACGTCAGAGTCGCTGGGGACCCACGGTGTGCATCCCCCGTGCTGCACGACGCCCATCATCGAGGTGGGGACCTCCACGCGCGGCAGGGGCCTTCGGCCAACTTCCTGCCAGCGCCTCCGGGGCCACGGGCCAACTTCCGGAGCCGATGGAGACCGCCACCCCGAACGCACAGACACTGAACTCCGACACGGGGCAGCCACCAAGCAGCATGTGGACACTGCGCTTTGACGGCGCGTGCCGCCGCAACCCCGGACCGGGTGGAGCTGGCGCAGCGCTTTTCGACCCGAGTGACACCGTAGTGTGGACGTGCTCCCACTACCTTCCGAGCAGCCAAGAAACGAACAAACACCGCCGAGTACACGGCACTGCTGCTCGGAGTGCAGAGTGCGCTCCACCACGGCGTCACTCGCTTGAGAGTCGAGGGAGGCAGCAATCTGGTGCTCGCGCAGGTGCGAGGCACCTTCAGCTGCACGAACGCCAGATTGCGCCGCCTCCGCAACCGCGTGCGCTTTGGCCTCCGGTCCCTAGAACAACACAAGCTCCAGCACATCGACCGCAAAGCCAACGCGCACGCGGATCGCTTGGCCAACAAGGCGCTGGATCAGCGACGTACCTCCTCGGAGTGCGGCCCACACGCCCAGACCCGACCGCCTGCTACCAGCCAAACACAGCCAGAACGCCGACACCGAGTGCAGACACCACCGGCACCTGTTTACACTGCAGGAGACAGCTCAGGTGACGATGGCGACGAGGTCCGACGGCGCCAGGAGATGGAAGTCGACGCCGAGATTGCCGCGCGTGATGGAGGTGAAACGTTCCCCACCCTGCCTATTGGCCCAGGATCAGCTCCAGCGCGGCAACCTCGGCTTCGCCTTCGCCAGCTCAATGACGACGAGCACGACGCCGCGTCCGCCGCCTTGCAGACGTTCGCCGAGACCATGGCGAGCAAGATTGTGGACGCCGACAGCTGGTCATCAGGTGAAGGATACATTGGCGCGATCCCTGACGGCATCCGCGAGGTGGCTACGGCCATACTCGTCTACGCTGCCCGTCAACTCGGCGCCGCGACCACACCAGCGTCGCAATCGCCCACCTCGTGTGACGCGCAACCAGCGCGAACATCGCCTGGACGAGGCCTTGGACGACTTGTCCACGGTGCAGCGAACAGCACCGACGGACCAACGCGCAGTGCGCAAGGCACGACGCCGCGTCGGCCGGGTGCGCACGTCGATGGCGACGCAGGAACTGCGTCAGGCCTTCGCCAAGGACGAAGCGAAGTGCGTGGAACGGATACTGAAGAGCGTGTTGGTGGAGACGGCGGGGGAGGAACACCCAGAGACGTGCCCATTGGCCGCGACGAGCTCCACCGCCACTTCACCGGCACCAGCACGGCACCCGCACCGTTTCACTACGACGCAACGGAGGGCCAGGAATTTCGGGCGGCAATGGACAGCTTCTTGCCGGCCACCGCGGAGACCGACGCCTTCGAGGACGAGCTCACGGTGGACGACGTGGAGGACCAGCTCTCCTCTTCGGCCAAGGACTCCAGCCCGGCCATGACGGCATCAGCTACGCCATCTACCGCCGCTTCGCGGCACAGCTCGTACCGCTCCTCCACGCCACGTTCCAGTTCTGCTGGCGGCATCGGCGCATACCCGCCCTCTGGAAGGTGGGCATCGTTCGCCTCATCCACAAGAAGGGCGACCCGATGCAGCCAGCCAACTGGCGGCCGATCTGCCTGCAGCCCACGATCTACAAGCTCTACAGCGGGCTACTGGCACGTCGACTGTCGCGATGGCTGGAGCGCAACGGGCGATTACCGATGGCACAGAAGGGCTTCCGAGCCTTTAATGGGTGTCATGAGCACAACTTCACCGCGACGTCGCTGCTGGACCAGACTCGACGGATGCACCGCAAGCTGTACCAAGTCTGGTACGACTTGCGCAACGCATTTGGCTCGCTGCCACAGCAGCTCATGTGGCGCGCACTCCGCCACCTCGGCGTTGAGAGCAGCTTCATCGCCCGCTGCCAAGACATCTACGACGGCTCGGCCTTCGTGGTTGGCAACGCCGCTGACGGACCGACGGACCCAGTGCGACAGGAGGTGGGCGTCTACCAAGGATGCCCCCTGAGCCCCCTCCTCTTCATCTCGGCGCTGGTGCCGCTCGTGCGGCGACTGGAGCAGCTCGACGGAGTGGGTGTGCCGCTGGCGGAGGGTGTACGACCGTGCACCACCGCCTACGCGGATGACCTCAAGGTGTTCAGCGACAGCGCCGCCGGTATCCGCAAGTGCCACGGTGTTGTCGCCCGCTTCCTCGCGTGGACCGGGCTGCGTGCGAACCCTGCCAAGTGTGCCAGCCTCGCAGTGACGAAAAACGCCCGCGGTAACCCTGCCCGCGACGACACCATGCAACTGCAAATACATGGCGATGCCATCGCCACCCTCTCGCTCCAGGAAAGCTACAGGTACCTGGGGGTGGGCGATGGCTTCGACCATGTGCGCCACCGCCTCCAGCTCGAACCCAAGCTCCAACAGATCAAGCGAGAGGTGGCGTGGCTGATGCAGTCAGGACTGGCGACGTGGCAAGTGGTCAAGGCCCTCAAGACATACGTCTACCCCAAGGTGGAGTATGCACTCCGGCACCTCCGGCCGCTCCAATCCCAACTGCAAGGCTTCGACAGAGCAGTGGCACGCGGCCTGCGCCACCTACTACGCCTGCCCCAGTCCGCCACCAGCGAAATTCTCTACGCCCGACATCGGCGGGTGGCCTGGGGTTACAGCCTCTTGTGGAGATGCACCAGGCGTTGCAGGTGGCGCATGCCTGGCAGATGCTTCACTCCAAGGACCCAGCAGTCGTGGCCGTCGCCAAGACCCAGGTGTGCCAGGTGGCACGCAAGCGCTTCCGCCTGCAGGAGGAGCATTGGCGAGGACGCGACGACGAGCTCGTGCGGTCGTTCCTCAACTCCGAGCTCGCCGCCTCGCCCCACGCGGAGAAGCTGCGCCGCAACGGCGACATCGGGTCGTTGTGGACGGACGTGCAGCGCACGCTTTGCGTACTCCACCTCGACCTGACAGTGCAAGCCGACCGCGACGGCCACGACGAGCTGGCACTTCGCGTGCCGCACCACACCAAGTGGCTTGACCACAAGACTGTGTTGCGGCACGTGAAGCTGCACATGAAGATACGCCACCAGACCCGGTGGAAGGGCCTGGTCGACCAAGGCAAGAAGGTGCGTGTACACGGCGGCCTCGGAGCCAAGTTCGTGACGACGGGGGCGGGCCTTTCGGACGCGGAGCACCGGTTCGGCATCATGGCCCGCCTCAACCAAGTCGACACGAACGCCGTTCTCAAGCGCAAGCGGCTGCGGTCTAGCAAGACCTGCAGGGACCCGACCTGCTCCTCGGCCGAGACGCTGGCCCACGCTCTCAACCACTGCCCGTCCAACATGGACGCTATCCGCCAGCGCCACGACGACGCCTTGGAGCAGATCGGGTCCAAGATCCGCGGCGCACTTGAGCGCGCCAAGTCAACCGCAGAGCTGCGTCTGAACCAGACGGTGCCTGAGTATACAGGCGCAGCTCTGCGGCCCGACATCGTCCTGCGGAACGTGACCGCCAAGAAGATGGTGATCGCCGACTTGGCAGTCACGTTCGAGGATCACGCGGCCGGCGCCCGCCACTCCTCGCTGCAACTCAGCCACGGCTACAAGACACTCAAGTACCAACCTATCGTGGCGGAGTTGCGGGTGCAGGGTTGGCAGGTGCAGACCGCGGCGATTGTGTACGGGTCGCTGGGCTCCGTGCAGCCCAGCAACTTCAAGACGTACACCGAGAAGTTGAAGTTGCACAAGCGCGAGGCACGACAACTGGACCTTCAGTTGTCGAGCCACTGCATCCGTGCCAGCCACCGTATCTGGGGCTGGCACTGCCGGCGCCACCGCGAAGGACAAAGAAGCGGCAACGCCTCGCGAGCACCGCGTGAGTCTGGGGGGACCTCGCGGCGCGCACCGCAGGCAAGGGCACGGCGATAAGCTGGTCTTTTGACCGACAGGGCACTACCCAGGTAGGGAAACGCCCTTCACAAACCCAGGAAGATACGAACACCCTCCCTTTAGTGACATGCATATTTTAGCCTACATTTCAGTTACGGAGAGGTTACTAACTGGTAATACAAACACACATTCTGTTCTAATCAGTGTGAAAACTGGTCTCCCGACTTTTAGTTGGGTCTTTTTCACATTCATTTTTGGAACTTCCGAGAATGCTAGCTTGCTAGTTTTTCTTGAAACGGTCTCTGGGGCTTTCACCTCTTCCCCCGAGAGGCCAACCACAGCACAAATTCATATTACCAAAAACTGCAATTATTCCTTATCTACAACTTTATATTTACAAATGTCATAGTTTATTTACCCAATATCATAGTTTATTTACCAAATGTCATGTTATTTACCAAATATCATAGTTATTTACAATATCATAGCTTATTTACCAAATATCATAGCTTACTTACCAAATGTCATAGTTATTTACCAAATATCATAGCTTACTTACAAATGTCATAGTTTGTTTACCAAATGTCATAGTTTGTTTACCAAATATCATTGTTTATTTACCAAATGTCACGATGTCATATCCAAATATCATAGTTGCGTACCAAATGTCATGGTGGCATTACTAAATGTCATGGTTTTTACTAAATACCATACTCCCATTACCAAATGTAACAATATAAATATGCTTGACGAAATACCACGGTACAGATATGCCGTATGGCAAAACGAAGCACTAAACATCACAAACTGAATAGGCTACATTCTATACGTAAATGGCCTACCTTCTCGGCCTTTTGGCTAAGATCAAGTGTAGTATCTGTTCTAATCAGTGTGAAAACTGGTTTCCCGACTTTTAGTTGGGTCTTTTTCACATTCATTTTTGGAACATCCCTGTTTAGTTAGCTTGCTAGTTTTTAGGGACGGTCTCCGGCGGCTTTCACCGTTCCGCCGTGAGGCCAACTACATTAGCTTGCATCTTCCTATCCTACAACTTCTACCGGCCCTTCACCAACGCATCGGCGTATGCGCTTCTGGTGGCCGGACTGGGAACCCCGGGAGCGCTCTCTGTCCACCGACAGTGAGTACTCCACGGCCAGCCATTCCAGCCTCGCCAGCGACGCGTCTTTCTATAGCGCGTCGTCTGGCGACGAGGTTGGTGACATGGCCAACGTCAGCGGAGTGGACGGGTGTGCGGATCGCTAGGGCTTCGGTTACACACTGTGGACCGTCCGCCCGCCCCCTTTTGAACCCTTTCACCACCGATTTCGGGCTCGGAGAGCCTCCGCGCGCGGTGCCACCGCTTGGCACCGGCGGCGTTTCAGCCGCTGCAACTTCGGGCACGGTTCACGAGACGCAACGCCCATTGCACACCAAGTGCTTTCGCTGGCCGCGCCCACTGGCGACCAAGCGAGCTCCCGGCCCTCGGGCACGCCCTTGCGTCGTTTCAAGGATCGGGCAGTGGACCGGCCTAAGTGACTTGCTCCCCACTATAGGGGAATCCCGCGCCTCTCAGGAGGCAGAAGAATACCGCCTCGCGCCACCAGGCGCTGAAGATGGCGGCTCGATCGCCGGCTCCCCTGGAGCCCCAAGACCTCCTCCGCCGCCCGGACCGCCCCCATCAGCAGCAGCCACGTCTTGGCTCGAGCCTCCCGCCCTCGCCGCCGTCCAAGACCCCCGTGTGATGAGCTACGACCCGGCAGGGCGGGCGGCATGCTGCCGGTTTTGGCAGCACCCGGGGCAGCGCTGGTAGCCGCCACGGCTCGCGCTCTCGGTGCCCCAGGGCACCTCCGACCTCCACTACGACAGCAGCGACGACGAGGACGGCCAAGACGACCACGCCGCCGCTGCGAGCGGCTTCCAAGCCCCGACGAGTGTGCTGCCTCGACCCGGCAGGGCGGGCGGCATGCTCGCCGACCAAACAGCGCTGGGAGCCGCCTCGGCTCGCGCCCCTGCGACTCTCACCGCCTCCGTCCTCCTCGCCACCGCCAACCACGACGCCTCCGCACCTCACCCACCCGCCCCGCCGCTTCAGGACTTGATGAAGTCCAGCAAGTGCTGGCACTACCCGGCAGGGCGGGTAGCATGCTGCCCGATCCGGCATCGGTCTGCCCAAGCCCAGTAGCAGCTACTGCCGCAGCCATCCCAGCTCCGGCAGTTGCTGTTCTCAAGAAGCTCCTGCTGCTGTTCGCGCCGCCGTGGAGCACCACGTGCACGCGCAGCCGTCCCAAGAACCCACATCTCCGGCTCGCGTGCTCGTGGAGCCCATGCTGGTCGACGCGTGCAGCAGCAAGGACAGCACGACACCCATGGCCAGCAACGACCCTGTCCAAGCGACGTATGCGCACGACGCTGCCCAGTTCGAGTGCGCGCTGTGCGCGTACGTCGCTGACAGCATGGCCGTGCTGGTGCAGCACCGAAGGTCGGAGCACCGCGGCACCCGCTTCCAAGATACCTTCACCAGCGGGTGCGCGTGCAACCTGGTGTTCTACGCGCGGATCGTGGCTGCCAGCCATGCAGCAGCGTGCGGCAAGCGCCGCCCACGAGCAGTGCCACCAGCTCCGACCTCTGTTGCCCCCACACGGACCGAGGCTGCCCCACGACCCACTGGGCACCTCACCACGGCGATGACTGCCACTGCGGCAATCGCACCAAGCGACACCGTAGTGGCAGCCGCCACCAATCCACAGAGCGCCGTGCCAACCGCCGCCGAGACCCCAGGGCTCCAGCTCGTCCCCCCCGTGATGGAGCCCATCCAGGTGCAGCGATCCGCTTGCACTTCAGGCAAACGCCGTCGGTTGAACTCAAGTGATACAACAGCACCGTGCATGCCTTTAAGGCGGGTGCAGATAGAACAAGACGGAGCGATACCCCAGCAGGCGACTCAGCAAAACGACGACATGCAGCAGCTCGAGCAGGCGCATGACGCCGCCGATAGCCACGCCTCGCCGCCCCAGCGCCCATCGACACGCTGGGGTCCCAGACCAAGCTCGACAACTGAGCCACCGGCCGTGACGACCGAGCAGGCTGCAACCCCGGCAGTGCGACGACCGCTGACTTCTGCCGCACCGGGCACCGGTGCCACGCGGTGGGGGCCAAGTCACCGCGCGATCGGAGCCGCAGCCATCTCTCGTCTCATCACTGGCCTCCCCACAGCCCCAGCGCCGTCCCGCCGCCGACCATCGCCGCCGCCACCTGCACCGGCAGCACCGCCAATGCCGCCAATGCCGCCAGCACCACCGACACAACCGGAAGAAGCGGCAACGATGGACGTCGATACAGGCCCGGCTGACGAGGAACCGTGGGTGCTACGCTTCGACGGCGCATGCCGCCGCAACCCAGGCCCAGGTGGCGCAGGTACAGCGCTCTTCGCGCCAAGTGGTGCTGTGGTGTGGACATGCTCGCACTACATGCCGAGCAGCAGCGAGACCAACAACACCGCCGAGTACACGGCGCTGCTGCTCGGCGTGCAGAGCGCGACTCACCACGGCGCCACCCACCTCAATATCGAGGGCGACAGCAGCCTGGTGATCGCCCAGGTCAAGGGCTCCTTCGCGTGCAGGAACGCGCGGCTCCGTCAACTCCGCAACCGCGTTCGCCACGCGCTCCGCCCCATGACCACGTACAAGCTCCGTCACATCGACCGCAAGGCCAACGCCCACGCCGACCGCTTGGCCAACCGCGCGCTGGACCAGCGGTCGGACAGCAGCGAGTGCGGACCACACAACTCACGCAGGGACCAGTGCTACGGCGTCGCCACGCCACCAGCGGCGCAAGGATCGACACCAGCAGCAGCCCTCAGCCCCCGTGAAACCACCTCAGCGACAGCGACCTGCGACGACGCCGCGGCCGACGAAGCCATGGACGTCGAAGCCGAGATCGCAGCGCGCGCGAGCCCAGGCTCAGCCCCTGCGCGGCAACCTCGGCTCCGACTGCGCCACCTCACTGACGACGAACACGAAGCAGCGGCAGATGCCCTGCAGACAGTCGCGGACGACTTGGCCAGCAAGATCGCCGACGCAGACAGCTGGGCTTCCGGTGAAGGCTACATCAGTGCCATCCCGGAGCGACTCCGGGAGGCGCTGCAGCCCTTCGCCACGCGACCGCCGCAGCCTGGACGACACCACCAGCAGCAGCGACGACGGCCCCCTCGGGTGACGCGCACCCAACGCGAGCACCGACTCGACGAAGCCATGGACGACCTTCAGGCCACCCAGCAAGTGACACCGAGGGACCAGCGTGCAGTACGTCGGGCACGGCGACGAGTGGGACGCTTACGAGCCTCCATGGCCCAGCAAGAACTGCGACAGGCTTTTGACAAGGACGAGTCGGTGTGCGTGGCGAAGATCTTGAAGGCAGCATCGGCGGAGACGGCAGCAGAGGACGAACACCCGGAGACGTGCCCCATCGACGCAGCCACGCTCCACGCACATTTCACTGGCATCAACGCGCCTCGCACCACCTTCACGCCCGACGCAGCATGCGGTGAGAAGTTCCGCGCGGCGATGGCAAACGTTGAGCCAGCGACGGCGGAGCGCGACGCCCTCACAGACGACCTCACCATGGACGAGGTGGAGGACCAGCTCTCCCAGGCGAACGCGACTTCTAGCCCTGGCCACGACGGCGTGGGCTGCGACATCTACCGGAAGTTTGCGGCCCAGCTCGTGCCTCTCCTCCACACTGCCTTCCAGTTCTGCTGGCAGCACCGCCGCATACCTGCCGTGTGGAAGGTGGGCTACGTCCGACTTATCCACAAGAAAGGAGACCACAGCGACCCAGCCAACTGGCGACCGATATGCCTCCAGACCGCCATCTACAAACTCTACAGCGGGCTGCTGTCCCGTCGGCTGTCGCGCTTCCTCGAAGCCAACAACCTGCTACCCATGGCGCAGAAGGGCTTCCGCGCTTACAACGGCTGCCATGAACACAACTTCACCGCGACCACGCTGCTGGACCAGACGCGCAGGATGCACCGCAGGTTGTACCAGGTATGGTACGACTTGCGGAACGCATTTGGCTCTGTGAATCAAGACCTACTCTGGTACGTGCTCCGCCTGCTCGGTGTCGAGGCAGACTTCATCGCGCGCTGCGGCAACATCTACAAGGACTCCTTCTTTGTCGTCGGCAACTCCAGCGACGGCGCCACGGACCCCGTACGGCAGGAAGTGGGGGTATATCAAGGATGCCCCCTCAGCCCACTCCTGTTCATCGCGTCACTGGTCCCGCTGCTCCGCGCGCTCGAGGAGCTCGACGATGTCGGCGTGAAGCTGGCAGACGGCATCCGCCCGTGCGCCACCGCCTACGCAGACGACCTGAAGGTGTTCAGCGACAGCGCCACCGGCATACGCAAGTGCCATGGCGTGGTCGCCAAGTTCCTAAAGTGGACCGGACTACGCGCCAACCCCGCCAAGTGTGCCAGCCTCGCCGTGACGACGAACGCCCGCGGCAACCCGGCCCGAGACGACAACGTGCAACTCGAGATCCACGGCGACACCATCACCACCCTCAGTCTCCACGACAGCTATCGCTACCTGGGGGTGGGCGATGGCTTCGACCATGTGCGCCACCGACTCCAGCTCGAGCCGAAGCTCAAACAGCTCAAGCGAGAGGCAGTGGCGCTGCTAACGTCCGGTCTGGCTCCGTGGCAGGTGGTGCGTGCGCTTAAGGTGTACGTCTACCCCAAGACCGAGTACGCGCTGCGCCACCTGCGGCCACTACAGTCGCAACTTCAGGCCTTCGACCGCGTCGTCGCCAAGGGCTTACGGCACCTGCTGCGCCTGCCCCGCTCCGCCACCAACGAGGTGCTGTACGCACCGACGTCGAGCGGTGGCCTAGGCCTGCAGCCGCTGGTAGAAATGCACCGCGCGCTGCAGATCGCGCACGCATGGCAGATGCTGCAGTCGAAGGACCCAGCGATCCAAGCGGTGGCACGGGCGCAAGTGTGCCAGGTGGTGCGCAAGCGCTATCGCTTGCATGAAGACCACTGGGGCGGCCGCGACGACGAGCTCGTACGCAGCTTCCTGAACTCCGAGCTCGCCGCCTCGCCTCACGCAGACGCCTTACGCCGCAACGGCGACATCGGGTCACTGTGGTCCGATGTGCAGCGGTGGCTGCGCATCTACCACATGCAGCTCGAACACTGCGAGGATGCAGAGGCCCACGGCCCGCTCAGCTTCCGCGTGCCACACCACAACAAGTGGTTGACGCACAAGACCGTGCTACGGAACGTGAAGTTGCACCTGAAGATCCGCCACCAGACCCGATGGAAGGGCATGGTGGACCAGGGCAAGACAGTGCGCGTGCATGGTGGAGTGGGCGCCAAGTACATGACGACCGGAGCGGGCCTGTCCGACGACGACTATCGCTTCGGCGTGAAGGCCCGCCTCAACCAAGTCGACACCAATGCTGCGCTCAAGCGCAAGCGGCTGCGGGCCCATGCGACCTGCAGGGATCCGACCTGCTCCTCGGCCGAGACGCTGGCACACGCCCTGAACCACTGCGCGTCCAACATGGACGCCATCCGCCAGCGGCATGACGACGCCTTGGAGCAGATCGGATCCAAGATCCGCGGCGCACTCGAGCGCACCAAGTCGCCCACGGAGCTGCGCTTGAACCAGGCTGTACCCGAGTACACAGGCGCAGCTCTGCGGCCCGACATCGTGCTACGCAACGCGACCGCCAAGACGATGGTGATCGCCGACTTGGCGGTCACGTTCGAAGACCAGACGGCCGGCGCCCGCCACTCCTCGCTACAGCTCAGCCACGATCACAAGACACTGAAGTACCAACCGATCGTGGCAGAGCTGCAACACAAGGGGTGGCGAGTGCAGACCGCCGCGATCGTGTATGGCTCTCTGGGCTCGGTGCAGCCCAGCAACTACAAGACCTACACGGAGAAGCTCAAGCTTCACAAGCGCGAGGCTAGACAGCTGGATCTCCAACTGTCTAGCCACTGCATTCGCGCCAGCCACCGCATCTGGGGCTGGCACTGCCGACGACACCGCGAACACCAGCGGAGCGGCACCGCCTCGCGAGCGTCGCGTGGGTCTGAGGGGGGCCGCGACGCACACCGCAGGCATCGGCACGGCGATAAGCTGGTCTTTTGACCGACAGGGCACTACCCAGGTAGGGAACCGCCCTTCACAAACCCAGGAAGATACGAACACCCTCCCTTTAGTGACATGTATATTCTAGCCTACATTTCAGTTACGGAGAGGTTACTAACTGGTAATACAAACACACATTCTGTTCTAATCAGTGTGAAAACTGGTTTCCCGACTTTTAGTTGGGTCTTTTTCACATTCATTTTTGGAACTTCCGAGAATGCTAGCTTGCTAGTTTTTCTTGAAACGGTCTCTGGGGCTTTCACCTCTTCCCCCGAGAGGCCAACCACAGCACAAATTCATATTACCAAAAACTGCAATTATTCCCTTATCTACAACTTTATATTTACCAAATGTCATAGTTTATTTACCAAATATCATAGTTTATTTACCAAATATCATAGTTTATTTACCAAATATCATAGCTTACTTACCAAATGTCATAGCTTACTTACCAAATATCATAGCTTACTTACCAAATGTCATAGTTTGTTTACCAAATGTCATAGTTTGTTTACCAAATATCATTGTTTATTTACCAAATGTCACGATGTCATATCCAAATATCATAGTTGCGTACCAAATGTCATGGTGGCATTACTAAATGTCATGGTTTTACTAAATACCATACTCCCATTACCAAATGTAACAATATAAATATGCTTGACGAAATACCACGGTACAGATATGCCGTATGGCAAAACGAAGCACTAAACATCACAAACTGAATAGGCTACATTCTACTACGTAAATGGCCTACCTTCTCGGCCTTTTGGCTAAGATCAAGTGTAGTATCTGTTCTAATCAGTGTGAAAACTGGTTTCCCGACTTTTAGTTGGGTCTTTTTCACATTCATTTTTGGAACTTCCCTGATTGGCTGGCCTGCCAGTGTTTTCGAGGACGGTCTCCGGCGGCTTTCACCGTTCCGCCGTGAGGCCAACTACATTAGCTTGCATCTTCCTATCCTACAACTTCTACCGGCCCTTCACCAATGCATCGGCGCATGCGCTTCTGGTGGCCGGACTGGGAACCCCGGGAGCGCTCTCTGTCCACCGACAGTGAGTACTCCACGGCCAGCCATTCCAGCCTCGCCAGCGACGCGTCTTTTATACCGCGTCGTCTGGCGACGTGGTTGGTGACGTGGCCAACGTCAGCGGAGCGGACGGGTGTGCGGATCCGCTAGGGTTTCGGTTACACACTGTGGACCGTCCGCCCGCCCCGTTTTGAACCCTTTCACGACCGATTTCGGCCTCAGAGAGCCTTCGCGCGCAGTGCCGCTGCTCGGCACCGGCGTCGCATCATCAACAGTAACTTCGGGCACGGGTTCACGAGACGCAACGCCCATTGCACACCAAGTGCTTTCGCTGGCCGCGCCCACTGGCGACCAAGCGAGCTCCCGGCCCTCGGGCACGCCCTTGCGTCGTTTCAAGGATCGGGCAGTGGACCGGCCTAAGTGACTTGCTCCCCACTATAGGGGATCCCGCGCCTCTCAGGAGGGAGAAGAATACCGCCTCGCGCCACCAGGCGCTGAAGATGGCGGCTCGATCGCCGGCTCCCCTGGATCCCCAAGACCTCCTCCGCCGCCTAAAGACCCCGTGTGATGAGCTACGACCCGGCAGGGCGGGCGGCATGCTGCTGGTTTTGGCAGCACCCGGGGCAGCGCTTGCGGCCGCCACGGCTCGCGCTCTCGGTGGCTCCAGGGCCACCTCCGACATCGAGGACGACAGCAGCGACGCCGAGGACGGCCAAGACGACCACACCGCCGCTGCGAGCGGCTTCTAAGCCCGACGAGTGTGCTGCCTCGACCCGGCAGGGCGGGCGGCATGCTCGCCGACACAGGACCGCCAGCACCACGCCCAGCTGTGACTGCCGCTGCTGCAGCGGTAGCAGCAGTCGCAGCTGCCCAAGTAGCTCCTCCCACTGAGTGCGCCGCCGTGGAGCACCACGCGCACGCCGCGCTGACTCAAGACCAAGACCACCAAGCCAGCGCGCGCGTGGAGCCCATGTCGGGCGACGCGCTCAGCAGCAGGAGCTGCAGCAGCAACAACAGCATCAAGGCAGCGACGGACGGGGACGACGGCGGTGACGCAGGACGCAGCGCCGCCGCCGCCCTCGGCCCCATGGATGTGGACGAAGGTGCCTGGTGGCCGACAGCGGGACGACAACCACTGTCGCCGCCACCAGAGCTGCGCATCGGCGGCAAGCGTCGGCGTCTCAACGACGTCGACGACGAAGAATCCCGGGAGCTGGCCGAGCTTCTGCTGCTCGACGAGGACGAGGTTGGCCCCCAGGACTCAGCGCTCAGGCTATCCGCGGCCAGCGCTCGCCCAGCTTTCGTCCTCGCCGTGTACGCGCACAATGCGCAGCACTTCGAGTGCACGCTGTGCACGTACACGGCCGCCAGCCTCGCCTCCCTCAAGCGCCATCGCGAGTCCCGGCACCGCCGCACTACCTTCCTCGACCGGTTCTCGGCGGGATGCGCGTGTGGCATCCCCTTTGCGTCGAGACTGGCAGCAGCAAGACACGCGCAAGCGTGCGCCAGCCCTCCGCATACCTCCTCGGCCACGACTGTGCCAGCAGCAGGGGATGTGAGCCGCACTACTGGCACAGTCAAAGCCACCGCTACGGCGGCCACCACCAAGCCCGACTCGCCCGACCTGGATTCCATGGAGCTCGCTGCGTCCCCCCCGCCGAGCTCCACTACTACTGACAGGACTACACCGCGGCGCTGGGACCCACCACTGCCCAGAACGGCTGTCGCAGCCCGAATTGCAGCCCGTCTTGGTGAGATCCCAGCACCTCGCTGGGGTCCACCGCTGCCACGCCGGGTAGTGGCGTCCCGCATCGCCGACCGCCTGCTCCCACCAGAGATGGCGGTCGACGAGGAAACCAAGGACAGTGAGGAGGCCAAGGAGGACGACGACAGCGTGGACAGCGGCGAGGACCAAGTCGGCGAGTGGCTACTGCGCTTCGACGGCGCCTGACATGCCAACCCTGGCCCAGGCGGTGCCGGAGCCGCCCTGTTCAAGCCCAGCGGCCCGGTAGTGTGGACCTGTTCCCACTACATGCCGAGCAGCGGCGAGACGAACAACACCGCCGGGTACACCGCACTGTTGCTCGGCGCTCGGGCCGCAGCCGACCATGGAGTCAAGCACCTACGAGTGGAAGGTGACAGCACGCTTGTCATCCGGCAGGTGCGTGGCATCTTCGCCACACGCAGCACCAGGTTGCGCACGCTGCGCAAGGCGGTCAAGACAGAGCTGGCAAGGGTGGGGAGCTTCTCGCTCCACCAGATCGACCGCCTGGCGAACGCTCACGCTGACCGCCTCGCCAACGCCGCCCTCGACCGCCGTCACACCAAGTTGGAGTGCGGCGTCCACGCCGACGGTCGTGGCTGCACCCGCACCACGGTGGAGGTACCAGCGACTGCGGCTCCTCCACCACTAGCGACGCCACACCGAGCTCCGGTGGCGACCCCGGTGACCGACGACGCCCAAGACGATGCCACCCAGGGAGACGTTGACGACGGTGAAGTGTACGCCGCCATGAGCATTGGACCGGACACAGTGCCACAGCGCCGCCCTCGCATCCGCCTGCGCAAACTGACCGAAGATGAGCTCGAAGCGGCGGGTGCTACCGCGGAGAGGCTGAGCGCGACGTTGGCGGCCAAGATTGCCGACGCAAGCGACTGGGAGACGGCGGAGGGCTACATCACAGCCCTCCCTTACGCCCTGTACGACCAACTCCAACCATACTCCCAGAACCAACGTCGCCCTCAGCCCAGACCGCACTTGGACCCCCAGCGCCACGAGCAGCAACAACTACCACGTGGTCGCCGACGCCGCCCACCCGCGTGACACGACACCACCGCGAACACCGCCTCGACGAGGCTCTTGACGAGCTCCATGTGGTGGACCACCGTGAGCCTGGAAACCGCCAGGCTGTATACAGAGCTCGCAGACGGGCGAGGCGCGTCAATGCGGCCATTGCCCAGCAGCACCTCCGGCACAAGTTCGACACCGCGGAGAAGGCTTGTGTCGACGAGATCCTGGCCGCAGCGCGACCCCAGCAGGACACCACGACACCCTCTCCATCCACAGCCGAGCCTGAAGCCCCCAACGACGGAACATGCCCGATACCTGGTGACCAACTGCATGATTTCTTCACCGCGGTGAACACGCCGTCGGGGGTCTTTGAGCCGATGGCACCAGTCGGCGCGCAGTTTCGCTCGGCCCTCGCTCACCTTCCACCAGCGAGAGCTCGCATGGAGCTGCTTCGGGACGCGCCCTGTCCCGACGACATTGAAGACCAGCTTCAACGCGTACGCGGCAGCTCCAGCCCCGGCTTGGATGGGGTTGGCTACGACGTGTTCAAGACGTTCGCGACCCAGCTCCTCCCCGTGCTCCATGAAGCGTTCAAGTGCTGCTGGACCAACAAACGGGTGCCCCAGAGCTGAAAGCTCGGCGTAGTTCGCCTGCTACACAAGAAGGGCGACCGGTCCACACTAAATAACTGGCGGCCGATCTGCCTACAGCAGGCGATCTACAAGCTGTACGCCGGCGTCCTCTCGCGCCGGTTTGTGCGTTGGCTGGATGCCAACGACCGTCACGCAGACGCGCAGAAGGGCTTCCGGACGATGAACGGCTACGGGGAACACAATTTCCTCGCAGCCACTCTTGTGGACCAGGCGCGACGCAAGCGGAAGGAGCTGCATGTCGTGTGGTACGACTTCGACAATGTCTTTGGCAGCGTACCACATGACTTGCAGTGGGAAGCGCTCGAGCGGCAAGGCATCCCAGCCGAGTTCATTGCTTGCTGCCGCGGCCTGTACACCGATGCGGCGTTCACTGTCGGGAATGCCGCGGACGGAACCACGGCGCCGATCGCCCTCCGGGTGGGGGTATTCCAGGACTGTCCGCTGAGCCCCCACCTGTTCACGGCAGCGATTGCCCCACTGCTTCACGCTCTCAAGCGCCTCCCGGACACTGGGGTAAAGATGTCGGGGGTGGACCATCCCGGTGCTGCTGCGTACGCTGATGACCTCAAGGTCTTCAGCAGCACAGTGGATGGCATCAAGCAGCAACACGGCGTGGTCTGCGACTTCCTGCGCTGGACCGGCATGGTGGCGAACCCAAGCAAGTGCTGCACCATGTCTGTCCAGCGCGATGGACGCGGTGTACTCAAGACCTGCGACCTCGGACTGCAGCTGGATGGGTCCCCATTCCAGCGCTCGGCATGGCCGACGCGTACACATACTTGGGGATCGGGGATGGCTTTGACCACGTGCGCCGTCGTGTCGAGCTCGCACCGACCCTCACTCAGCTCAAGCGCGACGCGACGGCGCTGATGCAGTCGGGCCTGGCCCCGTGGCAGGTGGTGAAGGCGGTGAAGACGTACCTCTATCCCCGGGTAGAGTACGCTCTCCGCCACCTTCGCCCCTTCCAGCAACAACTGGAAGGCTTTGACAGGCACCTTGTGCGCGGCCTCCGCCACCTGCTCCACCTGCCAGCCAACTCCACCGCGGCGTTCATGTACGCGCCGGTATCGCGCGGCGGGCTGGGCTTGCTGCCGCTGACAGAGCTGCACGCGGCGCTCCAGATAGCGCACGGATGGCAGATGCTGAACACCAAGGACCCTGCCATCCGGCGCATCGCGCGCGAGCAGCTCCGGCAGGTCGCAGACGCGCGACACCGGCTGGACACCCAGCACTGGAAGGACCGCGAGAAGGAGCTGTGCAGGCTCCTTCTCAACGGTGAGCTGGGGACGTCGAACCACGCCCCGCCCAAACGACGCAATGGCGACATCGGGTCGATGTGGTTCGACGTCCGCGGACATCTCCGGCGCTTCGGGCTCCAGTTGGAGACAGCGCCGGCGGACCAACAGCCCGGTGCACAGGAGCAGACGCTGCAGCTTCGCGTGCCACACCACGACAAGTGGTTGGACCACCGTACGGTCTTGCGGCGCGTGAAGCTGCACATCAAGCACAGGCACTGGGTCAAGTGGGCGGCCATGGGCGACCAAGGCAAGACGGCGCGCGCGCATGGAGGCGCAGGGAGCGGCTTCCTCACACGGCCGCGAGGCATGTGGGAAGCCGACTACCGGTTCGCGGTGGCCGCCCGCTTGAACCAGGTCGACACCCAGGGTGCACGCGCTCGGAGACGCTGGCGCACGTGCTCAACCATTGCACTGGCACCATGGACGCGGTCCGCGGTCGTCAAGACGATGCGCTCAAGACCATCGAGCGTTCGCTCATCGCGTCGTCTGGCGACCGCAAGGACCGCGTCGAGCTCCGGGTGAACCAGTCCGTGCCGTCGCTCGCCGGCCCAGCGCTACGGCCGGACCTCCAGCTCTACAACCACACCAAGAAGACGGTGTCGGTGGTCGACCTGGTCGTAGCGTTCGAAGAGCAGGCGGGTGACGACCCGGAGAGCTCGGTGCTCGCGCGCATCGCCGCGCACAAGCGCGCCAAGTACGACCGCATCAAGCGACACCTCGAGCGCCAAGGGTGGAAGGTACACCTCTCGGCGCTCGTATACGGGTCGCTTGGCGCGGTTGCAGGAGGCAACCACAAGGTGTTCACGGAACACCTTGGCCTCCTCAAGCGCGATGCGAAGCGGCTGGACCGGCAGCTTTCAGTGGCCTGCATCCAGTCCAGCCGCCGCATCTGGAACCTACACTGCAACCAGTACCAGATGCGGCAGCGGGACACACAGGGCAGTCGGGAGACGGAGACCGGGGGGACTCCGTCGCGCACTGGCCGCCGCTAGTCGGGAACCAGGCCCACTTGGCCGACAGGGCCACACCCATGTAGGGAACCGCCCTTCACAAACCCAGGAAGACACAAGACCCTCACTTTAGTGACACACATATTTTAACCTAGATTTCGGTTATGGAGAGGTTACTAACTGGTAATACAAACACACATTCTGTTCTAATCAGTGTGAAAACTGGTTTCCCGACTTTTAGTTGGGTCTTTTTCACATTCATTTTTGGAACTTCCGAGAATGCTAGCTTGCTAGTTTTTCTTGAAACGGTCTCTGGGGGCTTTCACCTCTTCCCCCGAGAGGCCAACCACAGCACAAATTCATATTACCAAAAACTGCAATTATTCCCTTATCTACAACTTTATATTTACCAAATGTCATAGTTTATTTACCAAATATCATAGTTTATTTACCAAATGTCATAGTTTATTTACCAAATATCATAGCTTACTTACCAAATATCATAGCTTACTTACCAAATGTCATAGTTTGTTTACCAAATGTCATAGTTTATTTACCAAATATCATTGTTTATTTACCAAATGTCACGATGTCATATCCAAATATCATAGTTGCGTACCAAATGTCATGGTGGCATTACTAAATGTCATGGTTTTTACTAAATACCATACTCCCATTACCAAATGTAACAATATAAATATGCTTGACGAAATACCACGGTACAGATATGCCGTATGGCAAAACGAAGCACTAAACATCACAAACTGAATAGGCTACATTCTACTACGTAAATGGCCTACCTTCTCGGCCTTTTGGCTAAGATCAAGTGTAGTATCTGTACTAATCAGGGTGAAAACTGGTTTCCCGACTTTTAGTTGGGTCTTTTTCACATTCATTTTTGGAACTTCCCTGATTGGTTGGCTTGCCAGTGTTTTCGAGGACGGTCTCCACCGTTCCGCCGTGAGGCCAACTACATTAGCTTGCATCTTTTCTACCAATACACTTGCCTTTTTGGCTCTGGTTACCGTCCATTTTCTTTTTGGCCAATATGATCGCGCCATGCGCTTCTTTTGCCAATGAGACACCGCTCTCCGTCGACGGACAGCGAGGCCTCCACAGCCAGCCACTCCAACCTGGCCAGCGACGGGTCATTCTATGACGCGTCTGCTGGCTGGGACGTCGACGCGTCACATGGGTACACCGAGCCCTTAGGGGTTCGGTTACACATTGATGCCCCCGTTTCGGGCTTTCGCGAGCTACAAAACGGGGCCGAAGAGCCTCCTCGCGCGGTGCCACCGCTCGGCACTGGCGGCGTTTCAGCCGCTGCAATTTCTGGCACGGGTTCAGGAACCGCAGCCCCATTGTACGCCAACGGACGTCGCTGACCGGGACCTCTGGCGGCCAAGCCGAGGCGCGGTCGTCCACTTCAACCTCGCGTCGTTTCGGGGCCCGCAGTGGTCCCACGGGCGGCCCGGCCCACGGGACCAGATCCCGCGCCTCTCAGGCGTCCCAGGCCTCGGACGAAGACCGCCTCGCGCCAACAGGCGCTGAAGATGGCGCCTCGTTTGCCGGCTCCCCTGGAGCCCCAAGATCTCCTCCGCCGCCAGGACCGCCCCCATCAGCTGCGCCTGCGTCCTGGCTCGAGCCTCCCGCCCTCGCCGCCGCCCAAGGACCCCCGTGTGATGAGCTACGACCCGGCAGGGCGGGCGGCATGCTCGCCGACACAGGACCGCCAGCACCACGCCCAGCTGTGACTGCCGCTGCCGCAGCGGTAGCAGCAGTCGCAGCTGCCCAAGTAGCTCCTCCCACTGAGTGCGCCGCCGTGGAGCACCACGCGCACGCCGCGCTGACTCAAGACCAAGACCACCAAGCCAGCGCGCGCGTGGAGCCCATGTCGGGCGACGCGCTCAGCAGCAGGAGCTGCAGCAGCAACAACAGCATCAAGGCAGCGACGGACGGGGACGACGGCGGTGACGCAGGACGCAGCGCCGCCGCCGCCCTCGGCCCCATGGATGTGGACGAAGGTGCCTGGTGGCCGACAGCGGGACGACAACCACTGTCGCCGCCACCAGAGCTGCGCATCGGCGTCAAGCGTCGGCGTCTCAACGACGTCGACGACGAAGAATCCCGGGAGCTGGCCGAGCTTCTGCTGCTCGACGAGGACGAGGTTGGCCCCCAGGACTCAGCGCTCAGGCTATCCGCGGCCAGCGCTCGCCCAGCTTTCGTCCTCGCCGTGTACGCGCACAATGCGCAGCACTTCGAGTGCACGCTGTGCACGTACACGGCCGCCAGCCTCGCCTCCCTCAAGCGCCATCGCGAGTCCCGGCACCGCCGCACTACCTTCCTCGACCGGTTCTCGGCGGGATGCGCGTGTGGCATCCCCTTTGCGTCGAGACTGGCAGCAGCAAGACACGCGCAAGCGTGCGCCAGCCCTCCGCATACCTCCTCGGCCACGACTGTGCCAGCAGCAGGGGATGTGAGCCGCACTACTGGCACAGTCAAAGCCACCGCTACGGCGGCCACCACCAAGCCCGACTCGCCCGACCTGGATTCCATGGAGCTCGCTGCGTCCCCCCCGCCGAGCTCCACTACTACTGACAGGACTACACCGCGGCGCTGGGACCCACCACTGCCCAGAACGGCTGTCGCAGCCCGAATTGCAGCCCGTCTTGGTGAGATCCCAGCACCTCGCTGGGGTCCACCGCTGCCACGCCGGGTAGTGGCGTCCCGCATCGCCGACCGCCTGCTCCCACCAGAGATGGCGGTCGACGAGGAAACCAAGGACAGTGAGGAGGCCAAGGAGGACGACGACAGCGTGGACAGCGGCGAGGACCAAGTCGGCGAGTGGCTACTGCGCTTCGACGGCGCCTGACATGCCAACCCTGGCCCAGGCGGTGCCGGAGCCGCCCTGTTCAAGCCCAGCGGCCCGGTAGTGTGGACCTGTTCCCACTACATGCCAAGCAGCGGCGAGACGAACAACACCGCCGGGTACACCGCACTGTTGCTCGGCGCTCGGGCCGCCGCCGACCATGGAGTCAAACACCTACGGGTGGAGGGCGATAGCACGCTTGTCATCCAGCAGGTGCGTGGCGTCTTCGCCACGAGGAGCACCCGGCTCCGAGAGCTGCGTAGGCTCGTCAAGGTGGAACTGGCGAGGATGGAGCACGTCACGCTCCACCACATCGACCGCCTGGCGAACGCTCACGCCGATCGCCTCGTCAACGCCGCCCTCGACCGCCGTCACACCAAGTTGGAGTGCGGCGTCCACGCCGACGGCGACGGCTGCACCCGCACCACTATGGCCGCACCGACACCGGCAGCATCTGCGACGCCTGATGCTCGACCTCCGCCACCGACGCACACTGACACAGGCGACATCGACGATGACCCAGCCGACATCGACGACGGCGAGGTGTATGCAGCCATGCACATCGGGCCTGACGCAATACCGCAGCGCAGACCCCGCCTTCGGTTGCGCCAGCTTCCCGACGAAAAGGACGACGTGGTCGGCGCGATGGTGGAGCGGCTCGGAGCGTCGCTGGCGGCCAAGATCACGGATGCTAGTGACAGGGAGACGACCGAGGGTTACATCACGGCCCTACCTCACCTCTTGTACGACAAACTACAGTCGTACTCCCAGGCCCAGAGACGCAACAGCACCAGCACCAGCGGCAACAGCCAGCTCATAGCCAACAGCGCGACGGTCACCAGCGACAGGAGCAACGGCGGGTCGCTCGCGACCAGGATGACGACGAACAGGGCGAGCGAGATGGTGACGACGACAGATGCGACCAGCAGGATACAGTGCGACGGCAACGGCGGAGGCGCAGACAGCGCGGACGATCCGGTGTGGCCAAGCGACAACGCCGACGACGGCCACCCCGCGTGACCCGACACCACCGAGAACACCGCCTCGACGAGGCCAGGACGACCTCCATGTGGAGGAGAGGGCCTCGCCCAGCGATCGTACTGCTGTCCGTCGGGCTCGCCGTCGCGTCGGCCGCGTCAATTCGGCCATCACCCAGCAACGCCTGCGCAGCCGCTTCGATAAGGATGAGAAGGCCTCTGTCGACGAAATTCTGGCCACGGCGCGCACGCAGCGAGAGTCAGTGAGGACGACGGATTCCTGCAACGACACCGCGCCACGCTCGGCACCTCCTGTGGCTGCTGTTGTGGACGACAGCACTTGCCCCATCCCAGGCGTCGATCTCTGGCGGTTCTTTGACAGCGTTAACACACCACAGCAAGAGTTTGCTCCGGACGCAGCGACGGGTGCCACCTTCCGCTCCGCCATGGCCCACCTGCCGACCGCGTCAAGATTTCGGGAGCTGCTTACGGAGGCGCCGACGCTGGACGACATCGAGACACAGCTCCAACACGTCCGTGGCGCCTCCAGCCCCGTCCTCGACGGCGTGGGATATGATGTGTACCAGAGGTTCGCAGCGCAATTGCTACCGGTGCTGGCTGCAGCGTTCCGGAAGTGCCGGGAGGCCAAGAAGGTGCAGGTGCCACAGAGCTGGAAGCTCGGAGTCGTGCGACTTCTCCATAAGAAGGGCGTGCGAGAGGACCCAGCGAACTGGCGGCCCATCTGTCTCCAACAGTCGATCTACATACTCTACAGCGGCGTCCTCGCGCGAAGGCTGGTGTGATGGCTGGATGCCAACGACCGCCATGCACCAGGACAGAAGGGGTTCCGAGCACTCAATGGCCGCGGGGAGCACAACTTCCTCGCAGCCACGCTAGTCTACCAAGCCCGCCGCAAGCGCCGCACACTCTTCGAAATCTGGTACGACTTCCGAAACGCGTTCGGCAGTGTGCCGTTCGCGCTGATGTGGGACTCGCTGGCGAGGCTCGGCGTTCCAGACGACTACGTCGCCATGTGCAAGGGGCTTTACGAGAGCGCGGCGTTTGTCGTCGGGAACGCCGCAGATGGCACTACGGACCCGGTCTCACTGCGAGTGGGCGTGTTTCAAGGATGCCCACTCAGTCCGCAGCTCTTCAACGCCGCCATCGGCCCACTGCTCTTCGCGCTGCAGCGACTGCCAGACACGGGCGTGCAGCTGTCCGCCGACGACTGCCTCGGTGCCTCCGCCTACGCAGATGACCTCAAGATCTTCAGCGGCACCGAGGACGGCATCAAGCGACAGCACGCGCTCGTGGCCGACTTCCTACGCTGGACCGGCATGGCAGCTAACCCAAGCAAGTGCTGCGCCATGTCGGTCCAGCGCGACCACCGCGGCGTGCTCAAGACGTGCGACCTCGGACTGCAGCTGGACGGCCACCCGATCCCCACGCTCGGCATGGCCGACTCATACTCGTACCTTGGGATCGGGGACGGCTTCGACCACGTGCGCCGCCGCATCGAGCTCGCACCGGCACTCAAGCAGCTGAAGGACGATGCGACGGCACTGCTGCAGTCCGGTCTCGCCCCGTGGCAGGTGGAGAAGGCGGTGAAGACGTACCTCTACCATCGAGTAGAGTACGCCCTACGCCACCTCCGCCACTTCCAGCAGCAGCTCGAGGGCTTCGATCGACAGGCCTCCGTCACTTGCTCCGCCCGCCAGCGCCATTGCGGAGTTCATGTACGCGCCGGTATTGCGCTGCGGGCTGGGCTTGCCGCCACTGACGGAGCTGCACGCGGCGCTCTAGGTAGCGCACGGATGGCAGATGCTGAACTCAAAGGACCCTGCCATCCGGCGCATTGCGCGAGTGCAGCTCCGGCAGATCGCCGACGCGCGCCACCGGCTCGACACTCAAGCGTGGGCGGACCGGGAGGACGAGCTGTGCGAGCTGCTGCTCAACTCGCAGTTCGGGACGTCGCCCGACGCACCGCCGAAGCGCTGCAATGGCGACATCGATTCGCTCTGGGTCGATGTCCAGCGCCACCTCCGCACCCTTTGCCTCAAGCTCGAGACCGCGCCGGCGTGCTCGGACACCGGCACCACTGCAGCTACGTTATAGCTCCGCGTGCCGCACCACGACAAGTGGTTGGGCCACCGCACGGTCTTGTGGCACGTGAAGCTGCACATCAAGCACAGGCACTGGGTCAAGTGGGCGGCCATGGGCGACCAAGGCAAGACGGCGCGCGCGCATGGAGGCGCAGGGAGCGGCTTCCTCACACGGCCGCGAGGCATGTGGGAAGCCGACTACCGGTTCGCGGTGGCCGCCCGCTTGAACCAGGTCGACACCCACAGCGTGCTCAAGCGCCGGCGCCTCCGAACGCATGACAAGTGCAGACACCCAGGGTGCACGCGCTCGGAGACGCTGGCGCACGTGCTCAGCCATTGCACTGGCACCATGGACGCGGTCCGCGGTCGTCAAGACGATGCGCTCAAGACCATCGAGCGTTCGCTCATCGCGTCGTCTGGCGACCGCAAGGACCGCGTCGAGCTCCGGGTGAACCAGACCGTGCCGTCGCTCGCCGGCCCAGCGCTACGGCCGGACCTCCAGCTCTACAACCACACCAAGAAGACGGTGTCGGTGGTCGACCTGGCCGTAGCGTTCGAAGAGCAGGCGGGTGACGACCCGGAGAGCTCGGTGCTCGCGCGCATCGCCGCGCACAAGCGCGCCAAGTACGACCGCATCAAGCGACACCTCGAGCGCCAAGGGTGGAAGGTACACCTCTCGGCGCTCGTATACGGGTCGCTTGGCGCGGTTGCAGGAGGCAACCACAAGGTGTTTACGGAACACCTTGGCCTCCTCAAGCGCGATGCGAAGCGGCTGGACCGGCAGCTTTCAGTGGCCTGCATCCAGTCCAGCCGCCGCATCTGGAACCTACACTGCAACCAGTACCAGATGCGGCAGCGGGACACACAGGGCAGTCGGGAGACGGAGACCGGGGGGACTCCGTCGCGCGCTGGCCGCCGCTAGTCGGGAACCAGGCCCACTTGGCCGACAGGGCCACACCCATGTAGGGAACCGCCCTTCACAAACCCAGGAAGACACAAGACCCTCACTTTAGTGACACACATATTTTAACCTAGATTTCGGTTATGGAGAGGTTACTAACTGGTAATACAAACACCCATTCTGTTCTAATCAGTGTGAAAACTGGTTTCCCGACTTTTAGTTGGGTCTTTTTCACATTCATTTTTGGAACTTCCGAGAATGCTAGCTTGCTAGTTTTTCTTGGAACGGTCTCCGGGGGCTTTCACCTCTTCCCCCGAGAGGCCAACCACAGCACAAATTCATATTACCAAAAACTGCAATTATTCCCTTATCTACAACTTTATATTTACCAAATGTCATAGTTTATTTACCAAATATCATAGTTTATTTACCAAATATCATAGTTTATTTACCAAATATCATAGCTTACTTACCAAATATCATAGCTTACTTACCAAATGTCATAGTTTACTTACCAAATGTCATAGTTTATTTACCAAATATCATTGTTTATTTACCAAATGTCACGATGTCATATCCAAATATCATAGTTTCGTACCAAATGTCATGGTGGCATTACTAAATGTCATGGTTTTTACTAAATACCATACTCCCATTACCAAATGTAACAATATAAATATGCTTGACGAAATACCACGGTACAGATATGCCGTATGGCAAAACGAAGCACTAAACATCACAAACTGAATAGGCTACATTCTACTACGTAAATGGCCTACCTTCTCGGCCTTTTGGCTAAGATCAAGTGTAGTATCTGTACTAATCAGGGTGAAAAATGGTTTCCCGAGTTTTAGTTGGGTCTTTTTCACATTCATTTTTGGAACTTCCCTGATTGGTTGGCTTGCCAGTGTTTTCGAGGACGGTCTCCACCGTTCCGCCGTGAGGCCAACTACATTAGCTTGCATCTTCCTATCCGACAACTTCTACCGGCCCTTCACCAATGCATCGGCGCATGCGTTTCTGGTGGCCGGACTGGGAACCCCGGGAGCGCTCTCTGTCCACCGACAGTGAGTACTCCACGGCCAGCCATTCCAGCCTCGCCAGCGACTCGTCTTTCTATACCGCGTCGTCTGGCGACGTGGTTGGTGACGTGTCCAACGTCAGCGGAGCGGACGGGTGTGCGGATCCGCTAGGGCTTCGGTTACACACTGTGGACCGTCCGCCCGCCCCCTTTTGAACCCTTTCACCACCGATTTCGGGCTCGGAGAGCCTCCGCGCGCGGTGCCACCGCTTGGCACCGGCGGCGTTTCAGCCGCTGCAACTTCGGGCACGGGTTCAGGAGACACGACGCCTATTGCACACCAAGTGCTTTCGCTGGCCGCGCCTACTGGCGACCAAGCGAGCCCCCGGCCCTCGGGCATGCCCTTGCGTCGTTTCGAGGATCGGGCAGTGGACGGCGTTCCCGTGGGCGGGTCTGCCCGCGGGACTGGACCAAGTGACTTGCTCCCCACTATAGGGGAATCCCGCGCCTCTCAGGAGGCAGAAGAATACCGCCGAGCGCCAGCAGGCGCCGAAGATGGGTCCTCGATCGCCGGCTCCCCTGGAGCCTCAAGACCTCCTCCGCCGCCAGGACCGCCACCATCAGCAGCAGCCGCGTCTTGGCTCGAGCCTCCCGCCCTCGCCGCCGCCCAAGACCCGGCAGGGCGGGTGGCATGCTGCCGGTTTTGGCAGCACCTGGGGCAGCGCTTGTAGCCGCTACAGCTCGCGCTCTTGGTGCTCCGGGGCCACCTCCGATGCCGAGGACGACAGCTGCGACGACGAGGACGGTCAAGACGCCCACGCCGCCGCTGCGAGCGGCTTCCAAGCCCCGACGAGTGTGCTGCCTCGACCCGGCAGGGCGGGCGGCATGCTCGCCGACCAAGCAGCGCTGGGAGCCGCCTCGGCTCGCGCCCCTGCGACTCTCACCGCCTCCGTCCTCCTCGCCACCGCCAACCACGACGCCTCCGCCGCCTCACCCGCCCGCCCCGCCGCCACAGGACCTGATGAAGTCCAGCAAGCGCTGGCACTACCCGGCAGGGCGGGTGGCATGCTGCCCGATCCAGCATCGGTCTGCCTAAGCCCAGTAGCAGCTACTGCCGCAGCCATCCCAGCTCCGGCAGTTGCTGCTTCTCAAGAAGCTCCTGCTGCTGTTCGCGCCGCCGTGGAGCACCACGTGCACGCGCAGCCGTCCCAAGAACCCACCTCTCCGGCTCGTGTGCGCGTGGAGCCCATGCTGGTCGACGCGTGCAGCAGCAAGGACAGCACAACACCCATGGCCAGTAACGATCCTGCTCAAGCGATGTATGCGCACGACGCTGCCCAGTTCGAGTGCGCGCTGTGCGCGTACGTCGCTGACAGCATGGCCGTACTGGTGCAGCACCGAAGATCGGGGCACCGCGGCACCCGCTTCCAAGATACCTTCACCAGCGGGTGCGCGTGCAACCTGGTGTTCTACGCGCGGATCGTGGCTGCCAGCCATGCAGCAGCGTGCGGCAAGCGCCGCCCACGTGCAGTGCCAACAGCTCCGACCTCTGTTGCCCCCACACGGACCGAGGCTGCCCCACGACCCACTGGGCACCTCACCACGGCGATGACTGCCACTGCGGCAGTCGCACCAAGCGACACCGTAGTGGCAGCCGCCACCAATCCACAGAGCGCCGTGCCAACCGCCTCCAAGACCCCAGGGCTCCAGCTCGTACCCCCCCCGTGATGGAGCCCATCCAGGTGCAGCGATCCGCTTGCACTGCGGGCTAACGCCGTCGGTTGAACTCAAGTGATACAACAGCACCGTGCATGCATTTAAGGCGGGTGCAGATAGAACAAGACGGAGCGATACCCCAGCAGGCGACTCAGCAAAACGACGACATGCAGCAGCTCGAGCAGGCGCATGACGCCGCCGATACCCATGCCTCGCCGCCCCAGCGCCCATCGACACGCTGGGGTCCCAGACCAAGCTCGACAACTGAGCCACCGGCCGTGACGACCGAGCAGGCTGCCACCCCGGCAGTGCGACGACCGCTGACTTCTGCCGCACCGGGCACCGGTGCCACGCGGTGGGGGCCAAGTCACCGCGCGATCGGAGCCGCAGCCATCACTCGTCTCATCACTGGTCTCTCCACAGCCCCAGCGCCGTCCCGCCGACGACCATCACCGCCGCTACCTGCATCACCAGCACCGCCAATGCCACCAGCACCACCGACACAACCAGAAGAAGCGGCAACGATGGACGTCGATACAGACCCGGCTGACGAGGAACCGTGGGTGCTACGCTTCGACGGCGCATGCCGCCGCAACCCAGGCCCAGGTGACGCAGGTGCAGCGCTCATCGCGCCCAGTGGTGCTGTGGTGTGGACGTGCTCGCACTACATGCCGAGCAGCAGCGAGACCAACAACACCGCCGAGTACACGGCGCTGCTGCTTGGCGTGCAGAGCGCGACGCACCACGGCGCCACCCGCCTCGACATCGAGGGTGACAGCAACCTGGTGATCGCCCAAGTCAAGGGCCCCTTCGCACGCAGGAACGCGCGGCTCCGTCAGCTCCGCAACCGCGTTCGCCACGCGCTCCGCCCCATGACCACGTACAAGCTCCGTCACATCGGCCGCAAGGCCAACGCCCACGCTGACCGCCTGGCCAACCAGGCGCTGGATCAGCGACGTACCAAGGCAGAATGTGGCGCTCACGCCACTGCGTTGACGATGTGCCTCGTTCCGGCCGCAATGTTGGTGCCGGACCCAGCACCTCCAGCTCCAAGAAGAGGACCTGATGTACGACGCACGAAGCTGCACACGACGTTGACGGTGCACTGGCCGACATTGAAGCCGAAATCACTGCGCGTGGTGGTGGCGAGGCATTCCCCATCCTACCTATCGGGCAAGGATCAGCCCCCGCGCGGCAGCCTCGGCTCCTGCTACGACAACTGAGCGACGACGAGCACGAAGCTGCTGCCACAGCTCTGCAGACATTCGCGGAGACTATGGCCCGCGGACGCTGACAGCTGAACTACGGGCGAGGGTTACATCAGCGCCATCCCGGATGACATTCGAGAGGTGCTGCGGCCCTTCACCAGCACATCAAACGCCGCTCCCGCGCCCAGGACGTCCCACGCTAGACCGCCACGCCGACGGCCGCCCCGAGGGGTACGTGACCAGCGTGAACATCGCCTCGATGAAGCCCTAGACGACATGGCGGCGGTGCAGGAATCATCGCCTCGGAACCGGCGTGCGGTGAGCAAGGCTCGCCAGAGAGTAGGCCGGATACGGGCATCCTTGGCCAGGCAACAGCTGCGCCGAGCATTTACCAAGGACGAAGCCAAATGAGTGACACAGATCCTGAAGAGCGCGTCGGCGGCTGCGGTGGTCGAGGAGCACCCCGAGACGTGCCCTATAGGCCGAGAAGAGCTCCACCGCCACTTCACCGGCACCAGCCCGGCGCCAGCACCTTTCGACTACGACACGGAATGTGGCCAAGAGTTCCGAGCGACGCTGGACAACCTCCAGACAGCGACCAAGGCCAAGAACATGTTCGAGGAAGAGCTGTCGCTGGACGAGGTGGAGGATCAGCAAACGCGAACGACCAAGACCTCAAGCCCTGGCCACGACGGGGTCGGATACGACATTTACCGACGCTTCGCCATACCACTCCTCCACGCCGCGTACCAATTCTGCTGGATGCACCGACGCGTGCCTGCCCTCTGGAAGGTGGGCATCGTGCGACTCATCCACAAGAAAGGGGATCCGATGCAACCTGAGAACTGGCGGCCAATCTGCCTGCAGCCTACCATCTACAAGCTCTACGGCGTGCTGATGGCACATCGGCTCTCGCACTGGCTGGAGAGCAACGAGCGTCTGCCCATAGCCCAGAAGGGGTTCCGGCGGTTCAACGGGTGTCACGAGCACAACTTCGTAGCGACTACGCTGCTCGACCAGACCCGGAGGCTGCACCGCAAACTGTACCACGTATGGTACGATCTGCGCAACGCCTTCGGGTCTCTGCCCCAGGACCTAATGTGGCGCGTGCTCCGACATCTCGGCGTCGAGAGCGACTTCATCGCACGCTACCAGGACATCTACCAGAACTCGGCGTTCGTGGTGGCCAACGCGGCGGACGGCGCGACGGATCCAGTGCGACAGGAGGTGGCAGTGTACCAAGGGTGCTCGCTGAGTCCGCTCCTGTTCATCGCTGTCCTCGTACCATTGGTGCGCCGCCTGGAACAACTTGACGGTGTCGGTGTGCCCCTTGCAGATGGTGTGCGCCCATGCACCACCGCCTACGCCGACGACCTGAAGGTGTTCAGTGACAGCGCTGCCGGTATCCAACGGTGCCACGGCGTTGTTTCTCGTTTTCTCAAGTGGACCGGGTTACGTGCAAACCCCGCCAAGTGTGCAAGCCTGGCAGTCACGACGAACGCCCGAGGCAACCCGACCTGTGACGACACCGTGCACCTCGAACTCCTCGGCGACGCCATCACCACCCTCAGCCTCCAAGACAGTTACAAATACCTGAGGGTGGGCGATGGCTTCGACCACGTGCGCCACCGCCTCCAGCTCGAACCCAAGCTCCAGCAGATCAAGCGAGAAGCGGTAGCGTTAATGCAGTCCAGACTGGCAGCATGGCAGGTTGTGAAGGCCCTCAAGACGTACGTGTACCCCAAGGTCGAGTGCACGCTCCGTCATCTGCGCCCGCTCCAGTACCAACTGCAAGGCTTCGACCGCGTCGTGGTCCGAGGACTACTGCGCCTACCCCAGTCTGCCACCATCGAGTTCTTCTACACACCCACGTCAGGTGGCGGACTGGGCCTGCAGCCACTGGTGGAGATGCACCAAGCACTGCAGGTGGCACACGCATGGCAAATGCTACACTCCCAGGACCCCGCGGTCATAGCAGTGGCCAAGACGCAAGTGTGTCAGATAGTGCGCAAGCGCTACCGCCTGCAGGAGGAGCATTGGCGCGGGCGTAACGACGAGTTCGTGCGGCTGTTCCTGAACTCCGAACTCGCCGCTTCGCCCCATGCCGAGGTGCTGCGTCACAATGGCGACATCGGGCCGCTGTGGATGGATGTGCAGCGCACACTGCTGCGCAATCACCTCAGTCTCACCCAGCGCGCGGGCGCCGACAGCCAAGACCCGTTTAGCCTCCGTGTGCCGCACCACGGCAAGTGGCTTGACCACAGAACTGTGCTGCGGCACGTAAAACTTCATATGAAGTTCCACCACCAGGCTCGATGGAAGAGTCTAACAGACCAGGGCAAGACTGCTCGCGTCCACGGTGGCCTCGGATCCAAGTTCGTGACGGCAGGGGCGGGTCTATCGGATGCCGAGCACCGCTTTGGCATCCAGGCCCGCCTCAATCAGCTCCACACTAACTCGGTGCTCAAGCGCCGCCGCCTCCGAGCCAACCATCACTGCCGGGCACCGAACTGCTCCAGTGCTGAGACGTTGGCGCACGTCCTCAACCACTGAGCGCCCAACATGGACACTATCCGCCAACGCGACGACGACGCACTCGAGCGGATCGGTGCCAAGATTCGACACGCAGTCACCAGAGGCAATTCGGGAGCAGAGCTGCGCCTGAATCAGACGGTGCCTGAGTATACAGGCGCAGCCCTTCGCCCAGACATTGTGCTGAGGAATGTGGCCACCAAGACGATGGTGATCGCCGACTTGGCGGTCACGTTCGAAGACTAGACGACCGGTGCCCGCCACTCCTCGCTGCAGCTCAGCCACGATCGGTTGGTACTTCAGTACCAACCGATCGTGGCAGAGCTGCGGCATAAGGGGTGACGAGTGCAGACCGCCGCGATCGTGTACGAGTCGCTGGGCTTGGTACAGCCCAGCAACTTCAAGGCGTACACAGAGAAGCTGAAGTTCCACAAGCGTGAGGCTCGGCAGCTGGACATTCAGCTGTCAAGCCACTGCATACGAGCCAGCCACCGCATCTGGGGATGGCGCTATCGCCAACACCGGATGAGGCAACGCGGCAACAATGCCTCGCGAGCTCCGCGTGGGGCTGGGGGGCCCAGCGGTGCACACCGCAGGCAAGGGCACGGCGATAAGCTAGTCATTACGGCCGACAGGGCACTACCCAGGTAGGGAACCGCCCTTCACAAACCCAGGTAGACACAAGACCCTCACTTTAGTGACATACATATTTTAACCTAGCTTACGGTTACGGAGAGGTTACTAACTGGAAATACAAACACCCATTCTGTACTAATCAGTGTGAAAAATGGTTTCCCGAGTTTTAGTTGGGTCTTTTTCACATTCATTTTTGGAACTTCCCTGATTGGTTGGCTTGCCAGTGTTTTCGAGGACGGTCTCCGGCGGCTTTCACCGTTCCGCCGTGAGGCCAACTACATTAGCTTGCATCTTTTCTACCAATACACTTGCCTTTTTGGCTCTGGTTACCGTCCATTTTCTTTTTTGACCAATAGGATCGCGCCATGCGCTTCTTTTGGCAATGAGACACCGCTCTCCGTCGACGGACAGCGAGGCCTCCACAGCCAGCCACTCCAACCTGGCCAGCGACGGGTCATTCTATGACGCGTCTGCTGGCTGGGACGTCGACGCGTCACATGGGTACACCGAGCCCTTAGGGGTTCGGTTACACATTGATGCCCCCGTTTCGGGCTTTCGCGAGCTCCAAAACGGGGCCGAAAAGCCTCCTCGCGCGGTGCCACCGCTCGGCACTGGCGGCGTTTCAGCCGCTGCAATTTCTGGCACGGGTTCAGGACCCGCAGCCCCATTGTACGCCAACGGACGTCGCTGACCGGGACCTCTGGCGGCCAAGCCGAGGCGCGGTCGTCCACTTCAACCTCGCGTCGTTTCGGGGCCCGCAGTGGTCCCACGGGCGGCCCGGCCCACGGGACCAGATCCCGCGCCTCTCAGGCGTCCCAGGCCTCGGACGAAGACCGCCTCGCGCCAACAGGCGCTGAAGATGGCGCCTCGTTTGCCGGCTCCCCTGGAGCCCCAAGTCCTCCTCCGCCGCCAGGACCGCCCCCATCAGCTGCGCCTGCGTCCTGGCTCGAGCCTCCCGCCCTCGCCGCCTCCCAAGGACCCCCGTGTGATGAGCTACGACCCGGCAGGGCGGGCGGCATGCTCGCCGACACAGGACCGCCAGCACCACGCCCAGCTGTGACTGCCGCTGCCGCAGCGGTAGCAGCAGTCGCAGCTGCCCAAGTAGCTCCTCCCACTGAGTGCGCCGCCGTGGAGCACCACGCGCACGCCGCGCTGACTCAAGACCAAGACCACCAAGCCAGCGCGCGCGTGGAGCCCATGTCGGGCGACGCGCTCAGCAGCAGGAGCTGCAGCAGCAACAACAGCATCAAGGCAGCGACGGACGGGGACGACGGCGGTGACGCAGGACGCAGCGCCGCCGCCGCCCTCGGCCCCATGGATGTGGACGAAGGTGCCTGGTGGCCGACAGCGGGACGACAACCACTGTCGCCGCCACCAGAGCTGCGCATCGGCGTCAAGCGTCGGCGTCTCAACGACGTCGACGACGAAGAATCCCGGGAGTTGGCCGAGCTTCTGCTGCTCGACGAGGACGAGATCGGCCCCCAGGACTCAGCGCTCAGGCTATCCGCGGCCAGCGCTCGCCCAGCTTTCGTCCTCGCCGTGTACGCGCACAATGCGCAGCACTTCTAGTGCACGCTGTGCACGTAAACGGCCACCAACCTCGCCTCCCTCAAGCGCCATCCCGGCTCTCGGCAGAGGACCAGCGACGGCGGCTTCTCCGTCACCGGCGACAACACACCGAGCTCCGGTGGCGTCCCCAGTGACTGACGACGCCTAAGACGACGCCACCCAGGGAGACATTGATGTGGTGAAGTGTACGCCTCCATGCGTGTCGGATCGGACGCGGTGCCGCATTTGCTGATCGGGGAGGAGCCAGAAGAAGAGGATATTATCGGGGAGAGGCTGAGTGCAACGTTGGTGGCCAAGATTGCCGACGCAAGTGGCTGGGAGACGGCGGAGGGCTACACCACAGCCCTCCCTTACGCCCTGTACGACCAACTCCAACCATACTCCCAGGCCCAACGTCACCCTCAGCCCAGACCGCAGATGAACCCCCAGCGCCACGAGCAGCAACAAACACCACGTGGTCGCCGACGCCACCCACCCCGCGTGACACGCCACCACCGCGAACACCGACTCGACGAGGCTCTTGACGAGCTTCATGCGGTGGAGCACAGTGAGCCTGGAAACCGCCAGGCTGTATACAGAGTTCGCAGACGGGTGGGGCGCGTCAATGCGGCCACCACCCAGCAGCAACTCTGGCACAAGTTCGACATGGCGGAGAAAGCTTGTGTCGACGAGATCCTGGCCGCAGCGCGACCCCAGCAGGGCACCACGATACCCCTTCATCCACAGCCGAGCCTGAAGCCCCCAACGACGGAACATACCCGATACCCGGTGACCAACTGCATGGAGTTGCTCAGGGACGCGCCCAGTCCCGGCGACATTGAAGACCAGCTCCAGCGCGTACAGCATGGACGGCGTTGGCTACAACATCTACATACCTTCGCGGCCCAGCTCCTGCTAGCCCTCCACGAAACGTTTGCGTGCTGCTGGAGGCACCGGTGCGTGTCCCAAAGCTGGAAAGTCGGCGTAGTGTGCTTGCTGTACAAGAAGGGCAGTCGGCCCGACCCGACCAACTGGCGACCGATCTGCCTGCAGCAAGCCATCTATGAGCTGTACACCGGAGTCCTGTCGAGCAAGTTCGCGCGCTGGCAAGACGCCAGCTAGCGCCACGCCGACGCGCAGAAGGGGTTCCGGGCGATTACCGGCTGCAGGTAGTACAACTTCCTCGCAGCCACGCTCGTAGACCAGACCCGGCGCAAACGCAAGGAGCCCCATGTCGTGTGGTACGACTTCGCCAATGCCTTCGACAGCTTTCCACACGACTTGCTGTGGGAGGCGTTGGAGCTGCAAGGTGTTTCAGCAGTGTTCATTAACGCAGCGTTTACTGTCGGGAACGCGGCGGACGGAACCACCGCGCTGATCGCTTTGCGAGTGGGTGTTTCCAGGGCTACCCACTGAGTCCCCACCTCTTCACTGCCGCGATCGCCCCACTGCTCTACCCACTCCAGTGCCTGCCCGACACGGGCATGAAGCTGTCTAGTGTCGACCGCCCCGGTACCTCTGCTTACGCGGATGACCTCAAGATCTTCAGCAGCACAGTGGACGGGTCCAAGCGACAGCACGCGCTGGTGTCAGACTTTCTACGCTGGTCCGGCATGACGGCCAACCCAAACAAGTGTAGCACCATGTCGATCCAGCGCGACCACCGCGGCGTGCTCAAGATGGCGGACCTCAAACTGCAGCTGGATGGCCTCCCGATTCCCGCACTCGGTATGACCGACGCGTACAAGTACTTATAGATCGGTGATGGCTTCGACCACGCGCACCGCCGCGTTGATCTTGCACCGATGCTCACCCAGTTCAAGCATGACGCGACAGCACTGCTGCAGTCCGGTCTAGCCCCGTGGCAGGTGGAGAAGGCGGTGAAGACGTACCTCTACCATCGGGTAGAGTACGCCCTACGCCACCTCCGCCACTTCCAGCAGCAGCTCGAGGGCTTCGATCGACAGGCCTCCGTCACTTGCTCCGCCCGCCAGCGCCATTGCGGAGTTCATGTACGCGCCGGTATTGCGCTGCGGGCTGGGCTTGCTGCCACTGACGGAGCTGCACGCGGCGCTCTAGGTAGCGCACGGATGGCAGATGCTGAACTCAAAGGACCCTGCCATCCGGCGCATTGCGCGAGTGCAGCTCCGGCAGATCGCCGACGCGCGCCACCGGCTCGACACTCAAGCGTGGGCAGACCGGGAGGACGAGCTGTGCGAGCTGCTGCTCAACTCGCAGTTCGGGACGTCGCCCGACGCACCGCCGAAGCGCTGCAATGGCGACATCGATTCGCTCTGGGTCGATGTCCAGCGCCACCTCCGCACCCTTGACCTCAAGCTCGAGATCGTGCCGCACCACGACAAGTGGTTGGGCCACCACACGGCCTTGCGGCACGTGAAGCTGCACATCAAGCACAGGCGCTGGGTCAAGTGGGCGGCCATGCGCGACCAAGGCAAGACGGCGCGCGCGCATGGAGGCGCAGGGAGCGGCTTCCTCACACAGCCGCGAGGCATGTGGGAAGCCGACTACCGGTTCGCGGTGGCCGCCCGCTTGAACCAGGTCGACACCCACAGCGTGCTCAAGCGCCGGCGCCTCCGAACGCATGACAAGTGCAGACACCCAGGGTGCACGCGCTCGGAGACGCTGGCGCACGTGCTCAACCATTGCACTGGCACCATGGACGCGGTCCGCGGTCGTCAAGACGATGCGCTCAAGACCATCGAGCGTTCGCTCATCGCGTCGTCTGGCGACCGCAAGGACCGCGTCGAGCTCCGGGTGAACCAGACCGTGCCGTCGCTCGCCGGCCCAGCGCTACGGCCGGACCTCCAGCTCTACAACCACACCAAGAAGACGGTGTCGGTGGTCGACCTGGCCGTAGCGTTCGAAGAGCAGGCGGGTGACGACCCGGAGAGCTCGGTGCTCGCGCGCATCGCCGCGCACAAGCGCGCCAAGTACGACCGCATCAAGCGACACCTCGAGCGCCAAGGGTGGAAGGTACACCTCTCGGCGCTCGTATACGGGTCGCTTGGCGCGGTTGCAGGAGGCAACCACAAGGTGTTTACGGAACACCTTGGCCTCCTCAAGCGCGATGCGAAGCGGCTGGACCGGCAGCTTTCAGTGGCCTGCATCCAGTCCAGCCGCCGCATCTGGAACCTACACTGCAGCCAGTACCAGATGCGGCAGCGGGACACACAGGGCAGTCGGGAAACGGAGACGGGGGGACTCCGTCGCGCGCTGGCCGCCGCTAGTCGGCAACCAGGTCCACTGCGGCCCACTGGGCCACACCCATGTAGGGAACCGCCCTTCATAAACCCAGGAAGACACAAGACCCTCACTTTAGTGACATACATATTTTAACCTAGCTTTCGGTTACGGAGAGGTTACTAACTGGTAATACAAACACCCATTCTGTTCTAATCAGTGTGAAAACTGATTTCCCCATTTTTTGTTGGGTCTTTATCACATTCATTTTTGGAACTTCCGAGAATGCTAGCTTGCTAGCTTTTCTTGGAACGGTCTCCGGGGCCTTTCACCTCCATGAAGGATTGCATCTGCACACCAGTTATACACGAAACCTTTTAAGAAGTCGAGAGTAATTACCCCCATCTAGACCCGTTCTGGTGTACTAGATATAACAGGGCCTAGATGGTTGGATACGCGTCGTCGCCTCCAGGCTACTGCCTGGCTTACTCCTCTCTCTCCCCTCTTCTTTCCTGCGCAAGTGATCAGCTCATGGCACGATAGGTTATGAGCCCAACGATAGCGAGAAGCGGTGAAGACTCTCCACGACTCCAATTTCCCGGTGTGGAACGCTCAAAGCCGCGCAACTCTCAACGGTCAAGGCGTGCTAGGCTTTATCGACCTGGAGGACTACGAAGGCGACACGGACTCGTCCATTGTCGACTCTAACGATGGCCAAGACCTCAAGCATTCCCACCCACCCTCGCCTGGCAAGTCGGATGACCTGCTCTCCGACATCGGTACCCTGCCTCCGGACGGTAGTCTGGACAACGGTGACGGCAAGCACAACGACGGCGCGGTCCAACCGAAGTCTGGCTCCTCGTCCGGAGCGTCGTCGGATTCTTCGTCGGGAATTCCTCTGAGGCGATTGCGACGGACTCTCAGTCGTCCCGCTCGGCGAAGCCCAACTCGTCGCCCCCGGTCCATCACCGAGTCCAATCGTGACAAGAAAATGCGCCGAAAATTTCTCCGCACACAGACCAAGAAGGCTTGAGCTAAACTCGAGCGGCTAAGAAGTGTGCCGCTCGCAAGCCGAGCCCGCACGAAAGACGCCGCTTGGAGCGCAAAACTTGATCGTTCCTGATCTAAATCATCAATGGTGCCCACGTGCTCCTCGTCGAGGGTTGTACCTCTGTCTACTCGATCTACAAAAGCTGCGAGACCGCTATGAGGGCTCAACTACCCGAATTACATCAGCCACTACTTGATGACGCTCAAGTACGAGGAGGGTACGGATCTCATGGCATTCTTCCTGACCTTCGAGCGCTACTGGCATTGTGATGACCAACGAACAGAAGTCGCTCTATCTCTACCATGCGATGCCTAGTACCTGGAAGCACGACCTTGCGATCTAGAAGGGCAGCAAGAAGTTCATCCCCTACACTGACCTCAAGACCAACATTGAGCGTAATGTGCTGGACGACTACGCTAAGCGGAAGTACGTGATTGAGAAATGCAGTCCGGAGACCCCCACGACGACCAGCAAAACAGCGTTCCAGGTCATTGCGAACCCACCACAAGGCCTCGGCGACCCGTCTCGCCGTGCTCAAGACTGCACCTACTGTTAGCGACCCGACCACGCCAACCGTAATTGCCATGTGTTGCAGAAACACTGTGGTCACAGTGCTGCCGGCGAATTTTGCCATCATCGACCGATAGCCGAGGGATGACCACAACCCCTTCCTGGTCATTCAACAGCGCACTCAACGCCCTGATAACCGAAAGCGCCCTCGCTCTCGTGGTGAGAATGGGTTCATTGATCCGGACATCTACGATCGCTTTGGCAACCCGGTCAACTTCCAAGATCTCCCGCACAAGTTCAGCTCGAAAGGGCGCGAAGCTGGACTCATTGCCTATATGACTATCTTCATGCTTGACATCGGCCTCTCTGTTACCGGCACTGGCCTGCATGATCCCACGTGGACCGTTGACTCGGGTTGTATCCGCCATGCTGCCTACCAAGAATCCTGGCTCAAGGAGATCGGGCCCTATGCCGGCGCCATGAACTGTGGTACGGCAAGAAACCATCACTAGCCTACGTCAAAGTATTTGGCTGTGTCACCTTTGCTCTTATCCCAGAGCCACACCGCAACAAACCCGAAACACGCGCTAATCTATGCGTGTTTGTCGGCCTCCCACGAAACCAAAAGGGCTATCGCATTCCGAGCACGATAGAAAACAGGATAATTTACAGCCGATATGTCACGTTTAAGGAGGATACGTTTCCTAAGTTGCCGTTCCTACGCCTAACCCACTCAGTACTGTCTTACCTTTACAAAAATAACTCCTCCCTTCTCTCAGTACACCTCTCAAACGCAATCAAGCCTCTCTGGTGGCAACTGACGCCGCTGTATTCCTATAAGAAAGCCAATCACCAAGACGCAGCAGCGGTATTTCCAAAGGCGCTACTACTCAATAAGCCTATTGACTTGGTAGAGGGACATTGTAATCTCTTAGCTGTCCGCCATGACCCAGCGCCTAAGTCTACAAATGCGCCATGCGCTCGTCCTATTCATCTGACTGGCATAAAACTGTTCTGGCTGATTGTGAATCTATCATGCGCAATAAAACATGGACTCTAGTTCCCCAGCCCCGCAACTGCAAGGTTCTCCAATGCCGATGGGTGTTTGTGCGTAAGCGCGATCAAGCCGGTCGCATTTTCCGCTTTAAGGTACGCCTTGTCATGAAAAGCTTTCAGCAGAAGAGCGGCGTAGACTACACCAAAATCTTCTCGCCTGTCGTGCGGCTGGAAGTTCTCCGACTGCTGCTAATATTAGCATCCATCCTTCACTACGAGATCGAGCAAATGGACGTTAAGACTGCCTTCCTAAATGGCGACCTTGACGTTGAATCTATATGGAGCAGCCCGACGGATTCAAATTGACTGATGGACCAGAATTTGTGTGCTGCCTTGATGTGAACCTTTATGGCCTCATGCGGGCACCCCGAGTTTGGAATCAAACCTTCGCGCAGTACCTCGAACGCCTGGGTTTTCGTCGGCTAGTTAAGCATCAGTGTGTGTTCTTTAAAGTAAGTTTCAATGCCCCGTTTTACATCTCTGTTTACGTCGATGATCTCTTGATCATCTCACCGTCCAAGCAAGTTGTTGCTAGTGTCAAATCGGCCCTGACCTCAGCGTTCCACATGACCTATTAAGGGAGAGTATCGTATTACTTTGGCTGGGTCATTGAGAGAAACAGAGCAAACCACTCCATTTTCATGCATCAAAAGATCTACGCCTCTAAAGTACTCGATCCCTTCTCCATGTTGGACAGCAATCTCAAGAGTGTCGCTATCGCACAACAACTGAGTGTGAAAGACTGACCTTCGGATGATGAAACGAAGGCTCTCATGGCTAGCAAACCATACCGAGAAGAGGTAGGAAGTTTCATGTACCTCGTGACAGGCATACGACCTGGCTTCGCCTACTACATCCGTGAAGTCAGCCAATACTTGGCTAACCCAGGAAAGCCGCCCTGGAACGCCACCAAGCATGCACTACCCAGTGGTACTATAGATCATGGCATCACGCTAAGAGGCCTTGAGAACTTCGAGCTCCTACAATCTGACGAGTATCTTATAGCATACACGGACTCGGACTATGCCCAGTGCGAGAGCACTAGGCGATGCATCGGTGGATACATCACGATGTTTGCAATAGCCCGATCAACTGGGTCTCACGCAGATACCACACAGTAGTGCTGTCTACGACAGAAGCGGAGTACATTGCGCTTTGATACTGTACGCAAGAGCTTATCTACATCAAGATTCTGCTAAAATAAATAGGCTATGACAGATCCAAACCAAAGTTGATCTTGGGGGACAACCAAAGCTGCATTAAAATCTGCATCAACCCCCAACTTCACGGAAGAAGCAAGCACGCCGATATAAAATACTTCTTCATACTGGAGAAAGTAGCGAGAAAAGGATTCATGATCAACTATTGCGGCACCAATGAAATGTGCGCTGATATCTTCACTAAACCTTTAGCGAAGCCACTATTTGAGAAAATGAGAGAGCTATTGCGTGTTTCCCCGTCACAATAATGAGGAACCGTTTAGATAAGACTTTGCGTGTGATGATAAATAAAAAAGAATTTGTTGGTGAGAGCATATTAGATTATTATCTGGAAATTTAAAACACACCTTGAAATCCTCTCTCAACATGTCCTTCGCGATTACCAGACTCTAAGCGGACGCACAAATGCGAAGAAGTTCATCCAGCAACATTCCTCCACAGGTTTCTCCTGGTCTCTGTCAATCACGGTCTTGCGGTGGCCCCCGTTCGCTACGCGAAGCGCAACTGCATGCTCCACGAATCGGACGCTGTAAGCAGCCACGATGAACAGCCCACCTGTGACTCCTGTGTCCGGAGTCAGCTCGCTCAACACACGCGGCCCGCGACGCCCTCCTCGTACTTTGTTGTTCTTCATCATCTCGTTGATCTTGGGCGCACTTCCATTTTGGCGCCACTTGAGCAGAAAAGCTGTGAACTACTTCCAATTGCAGTCTTGGTTCATGCCCAGATAGAACTTGCTCAGAGCCTCGGCGAAGAAGTCATCGATCATTTTGTGGGGAACCAGGTTAGGGCGCTTGACAAACTCGGCCGCTACTTTCATTATCTGGAACATGCACGAGTAATCCTCGCCCGCTGCAATGATGGTCTTGCCGTAGCAGGCCGTCTTGAAATACTCGCGGAAGGGTTCCATCTCGTCCTGAAACGCATTACCAACCAACATTCTCGCGATGCGTCTTCAACATGGCCTCTAGAGGCTCCATCGAGCGGTAGTGTTTACTGGCAGGCTTGGCACGCCAGTCCCAAAGCACGATGACGAAGTATTCACTCGCTGTAACGCCAGTATTCTCGTCGGTTTTCTCAGCGATGATGAAATCATCTATCTGCCAAACTCCCAGCGCAGCGTGGGGTCTGGGTCCCAGTAAGGCTCCTCCGGCTCCTCGTCCAAACAGAACAAATCATCATACATACCCTCGCCTGCAGAGCCAGTATCGCTGAGGTCATCACTGCAGCCATCGTCGCTGCCTCCATACTCATCATCCAAAAGCTCCTCAGAAGACGACTGGGGCGACTCGTACAACGGTAGCCTCCTGAGCTACATCATGTTCCTATTCAGGATATTTCTAAATCTAGAACAGGATCATGTAGTGCCAGTAGTGTTTGAGCTGCTGATATCGTTCAAAATTTAGACCGACGCCTTAACCAGAACTTGCCCTCACGAACAACTGGTAGTTCGCTGCAGGGGGAGTGTGAAGGATTACATCTGCACACCGGTTGTACACTAAACTTTGTAAAAAGTCGAGAGTAGTTACCCCCATCTAGACCCGTTCTGGTGTACCAGATATAACAGGGTCTAGATTGTTGGTCACGCGTCCTCGCCTCCAGGCTGCTGCCTAGCTTACTCCTCTCTCTCTAACCTAAATACACCTCACTTTCCAAGTTTCCTTCCTTCTGCGTCTTCTCTTCTCTCTTCCTTCCTGAGGAAGTGATCAGTTCATGGCTCGACAACCTCTTCCCCAAGAGGCCAACCAAAGCACAAAACCAATGCAATTATCTACAACTTTATATTTACCAAATATCATAGTATATTTACCAAATACCACGGTGAGATTACCAAATACCACGATGACATTAACAAATATCATAGTTTATTTGACCATATCCCACGGTGATATTACCAAATATCACAGTTTGTTTATCAAATACCACGGTGACATTACCAAATATCATAGTTTATTTACGAAATACCACGGTGACATTACCAAATATCATAGTTTGTTTACGAAATGACACGGTGACATTACCAAATATCATAGTTTGTTTACGAAATACCACGGTGACATTACCAAATATCATAGTTTGTTTACGAAATGACACGGTGACATTACCAAATATCATAGTTTGTTTACGAAATGACACGGTGACATTACCAAATATCATAGTTTATTTACGAAATGCCATGGGACATTTCCAAATATCAAAGTTTATTTACCAAATATCATAGTTTATTTACCAAATATCAAAGTTTATTTACCAAATGTCATAGTTTACTTACCAAATGTCATTGTTTATTTACCGAATGTCACGATGTCATATCCAAATATCATAGTTGCGTACCAAATGTCATGGTGGCATTACTAAATGTCATGGATTTTACTAAATACCATACTCCCATTACCAAATGTAACAATATAAATATGCTTGACGAAATACCACGGTACAGATATGCCGTATGGCAAAACGAAGCGCTAAACATCACAAACTGAATAGGCTACATTCTGCTACGTAAATGGCCTACCTTCTCGGCCTTTTGGCTAAGATCAAGTGTAGTATCTGTACAAATCAGTGTGAAAACTGGTTTCCCGACTTTTAGTTGGGTCTTTTTTACATTCATTTTTGGAACTTCCCTGATTGGTTGGCTTGCCAGTGTTTTCGAGGACGGTCTCCACCGTTCCGCCGTGAGGCCAACTACATTAGCTTGCATCTTTTCTACCAATACACTTGCCTTTTTGGCTCTGGCTACCGTCCCTTTTCTTTTTGACCAATAGTATCGCGACATGCGCTTCTTTTGGCAATGAGACACCGCTCTCCGTCGACGGACAGCGAGGCCTCCACAGCCAGCCACTCCAGCCTGGCCAGCGACGGGTCATTCTATGACGCGTCGTCTGGCTGGGACGACGACACGTCACATGGGTACACCGAGCCCTTAGGGGTCCAGTTACACACTGATGCCCCCGTTTTGGGCTTTCGCGAGCTCCAAAACGGGACCGAAGAGCCTCCTCGCGCGGTGCCACTGCTCGGCACAGGTGGCGTTTCAACCGCTGCAATTTCTGGCACGGGTTCAGGACCCGCAGCCCCATTGTACGCCAACGGACGTCGCTGACCGGGACCTCTGGCGGCCAAGCCGAGGCGCGGTCGTCCACTTCAACCTCGCGTCGTTTCGGGGCCCGCAGTGGTCCCACGGGCGGCCCGGCCCACGGGACCAGATCCCGCGCCTCTCAGGCGTCCCACACCTCGGAAGAACACCGCCGAGTGCCAGCAGGCGCCGACGATGGCGGCTCAATCGCCGGCTCCCCTGGAGCCCCAAGACCTCCTCCGCCGCCAGGACCGCCCCCATCAGCTGCGCCTGCGTTTTGGCTCGAGCCTCCTGCCCTCGCCGCCGCCGAAGACCCCCTGTGCGATGAATTAAGACCCGGCAGGGCGGGCGGCATGCTGCCAGTTTTAGCAGTACCAGGGGCCGCGTTGGTAGCCGCTGCTAGCGGCCTCCAAATCCCGATGAGTTTGCTGCCTCGACCTGGCAGGGCGGGTGGCACGCTCGCCGACACAGGACCGCCTACACCACACCCAGTAGTTACTGCCGCTGCCGCAGGGTTAGCAGCAGTCGCAGCTGACCAAGTAGCCCCTCCTGCTGAGTGCGCCGCCGTGGAGCACCACGCGCGCGCCGCGCTGACTCAAGATCAATATCACCAAGCCAGCGACGGACGGGGACGAAGACGGTGACGCAGGCCGCAACGACGCCGCCTTCGGCCCCATGGATGTGGACGAAGGTGGCCAGTGGCCGGCAGCGGGACGACAGACACTGTCGCCGCCACCAGAGCTGCGCATCGGCGTCAAGCATCGGCGTCTCAACGACGTCGACGACGAAGACTCCCGGGAGCCGGCCGAGCTCCTGCTGCTTGACGAGGACGAAGTCGGCTCCCAAGACCCAGCGCTCAGGCTATCCGCGGCCAGTGCTCGCCCAGCTTTCGTCCTCGCCGTGAACGCGCACAATGCGCAGCACTTCGAGTGCACGCTGTGCACGTACACGGCCGCCGGCTTCGCCTCCCTCAAACGCCATCGCGACTCTCGGCACCGCCGAACTGCCATCTTCAACCGGTTCTCGACTGGATGCGCGTGTGGCATCCCCTTTGCGTCGAGGCTAGCAGCAGCAAGACACGCGCAAGCGTGCGCCAGCCTCCGCATACCGCTTCTGCCCCGACTGTGTCAGCAGCAGGGGGACCTGAGCCGCACTACTGGCACAGTCAAAGCCACCGCTACGGCGGCCACCGCCAAGCCCGACTCGCCCGACCTGGATTCCATGGAGCTCGCTGCGTCCCCCCCCGCCGAGCTCCACTACTATCGACAGGGCTCCACCGCAGCGCTGGGGCCCATCACAGCCCAGAGAGGTGGTCGAAGCCCGAATTGTGGTCAGCCTTGTTGAGCCGCTGGGGACCACTACTGCCGCGTGTCCAGACCGCCTGCTACCTCCGGAGTTGGCGGTCGACGAAGAAACAAAGGATGGCGAAGAGGCCAAGGAGGACGAAGGTAGCGTAGACAGTAAGGATGGCGAGTGGCTACTGCGCTTCGACGGCGCCTGTCGTGCCAACCCTGGTCCAGGTGGAGCTGGAGCTTCCCTGTTCAAGCCCAGCGGCTCGGTATCGCGGACTCCCGAACGGTGATGTAATGTGGCGCCCACCCTACAGGAACTGGCTGGACGCGCACAGCCACCGATACTCCGCTTGCGTCGCCGCTTTGTTCCCCGCCACCCTCTGACAACCGCGGGCGACACTATCAACATGTAGGCACCTGACGACAAAGACATCGCCGACGGCGAGGTCTACACAGCAATGTGCATAGGGCAAGCCGACATCCCACAGCGTCGACCTCGCCTACGTCTGCGCCAGCTCTCGGAGGGTGAAGGCAATGCTGTACGCGAAATGCTGGAGCGTCTTGGGACGTCACTGGCGGCCAAGAGCAAGATCACCGACGCGGCAGACTGGGAGACGGCGGAAGGCTACATCGCCACTCTTCCTCACCTCTTGTACGAAACAGCTACCATACTCCCAGAACCAGCGACACCCCGACCCACTCACTCCACAGTGTGGCGAAGTGGATCTGAAAGATTTGGCCGTGGAACATCTGGGAAAGATCCGATAGGACGTGATTGGACTGACGAGATGTGATTGGATGGGATGACAGACTGATGTGGATGGATCTAGTCACAGATCCAGATTAATCACCTGATTGAAGGAGACAAGTGGTATTGCGGTTGAATGTGATGGATGGACCGACATACGATCAGTATACGATCTGTACAGACACCCAGATCCGAAGTGATCAATAAGGCATAAAGATGCGAAATGTCTTGGGGCCGCTACATATGAATATGGGTGATGTGGAACTTACGTAATAATAGGTTAGATGAAGCCTAGATATATTATGGAAACCGGTGATCTGATCTAGATACATGGATCTGGATCACTGTCTATATCGGTGAGGTCACAGAACCTTTCGCATACCAGAATCCACCCAAAGGACTCAGATCAAGGCCTATGGACCAGGATCCACGGATAGATGTGAGTGATCCAGGATCTAGGGATATTATTGCAAAGTTGGGCGATGATCTGAGGATCGACAGCATGGAGTAAGCCAGGATACATTACGATTATGCTTACCACGAAGTACAATGGTTGGATCAAGAGTGGAAGTCCCAGATCATATCGATCTGGTGGATCCACAATTGACTCGATGTGATCTGGTCTATTAGAGTATGATCTAACGTGGGGAATGCGTGATCTAGACATTTCGAGGCTGGATTATGCTAATGGTGAGCAAACAAGCCCGGATCACGACGTTACGACTAGAGGTCTGACGTTTATGATCCAGATCAAGAGTGATCTGCAACGATGTCGACTGCTATGATGGCGAGGAACAACAAAGACAAGAATCAGGATAGCGTAATCGGTCGATGTGTCGTTAAGGATAGGATACAGGATGGGATAGGCCTTAATACTAAATCAGAACAGAATTTGCATTGTACTACACAAGTGCTCCGCTACGCGCCTGGAATCGTGAACTACATTGGCCCTACGGTATTAATAGCGAGTTAGGTGTGTAGATCTAGGGTGGTTGATAATATCTAGATAATATGTTGGCTAGATCCAACCTCCTAGTATCTTACCCTAAGTGCAGATCCAGGATCCCGGTATTAATTGCTTAGCCGGTAGATCCTCGGTATCTCAACGATCAAGATCATGCTATTGGAAGCTTTAATCAACCAAAGGACCCCAAGGAAAAGGAAACAACACTAAAGGAATTACTACAAGGCCAGATCCAGATCTAGGCCGCCGGATCCAAGCTTGATCTAATCGCTTGGACCCCGGATCTACTACTGGTGAGTGGTACGACGACTCCCACGCTACTCTACGACCCCAACGTCACGCCAAGACGTTCAACCAACACAGATCGAACAACTTAGCAGTCACCAAGAGAAGAAGATCCAGCCCAACCGACGGGTACACAAGGTGAGCAAGTTTAGCAGATCACGGATCATCGGAGGGCGTTCTTCGTTAGTCGGTGTCCGGGCATTGGCGGGAAGTCAGATCCAGCAACCTCGCAGATTTTGCAATACCACAACAGCGTCAACGACGCCTTCAACCCGAGCATCACCAAAACGGACATTAGGGTATTCAGCCAGGCCGGATGGGAAGACATCGACGCAGGCGCCACAAGCGCACAGGTGGGGAGAAGCGGCGACGCCGGAGGCAACTAGGCCGACGGACCCTAGAGACGAACCAAGTGCGGAACGCACGACACCGACGACGCGCACTCCGGACGACGGCGTCTGTCCCATCTCGACCGCCGATCTCTGGCAGTACTTCGACAGCATTAACACACCCCACCAGAGGTTCGCCCCAGACGCGGCTGTTGGCGTTGCTTTCCGCTCGGCGATGGCTACCTACCGCGACGATGAACCAGGAGTTGCTGACGGAGGCACCAACGGCTAGCGACGTAGAGGACCAGCTTCAACATGTCCGAGGAGCTTCAGCCCCGGACTTGACGGGGTTCGGTACGATGTATATCAACGCTTCACAGCACAGCTCCTACCCACAGTGGCGGCGTTCAATAAGTGTTGGTGGTCGAAGCGCGTAACTCAGAGCTAGAAGACCGGCGTAGTGAGCCTCCTCTACAAGAAGGGCACACGCGAGGACCCGGCGGCCAAACTGGAGGCCCATTTGTCTCCAGCAAGCCATATACAAGCTCTACTCGGGGATTCTCTCGCGGCGGCTAGTGCGGTGGCTCGACGCCAACGACCGCCACGCAACCGGACAGAAGGGTTTCCGCTCCGTGAATGGCTGCGGGGGAACACAACTTCCTCGTAGCCACACTGGCCGATCAAGCACGCCTCAAGTGTCGTACCCTTCACGAAGTTTGGTATGATTTCCGCAATGCATTCGGTAACGTACCGTACGCGTTGCTGTGGGACGCGTTGTCACGCCTCGGTGTACCCGAGGACTACATTGCCATGTGCGGGAGGCTCTACGACAGCGCGGCATTCGTCGTCGGGAACGCGACAGACGGCACGACGGCTCCAGTACCGCTGCGGGCGGATATCTCCCGATGGTGTCCACTGAGCCCGCAGCTCTTCAACACCGCCATCGGCCTGTTACTCTTTGCGCTGCTGTGGCTACCAGACACTGGAGTGCAACTTTCGGGAGAAGACCGCCCTGGTGCCTCCGCGTACGCGGATGCCCTCAAGGTCTTCAGTGGCTCCGAGGACGGCATCAAACGACAGCACGCGCTGCTTCTTCTTCAATCTCACCTGCTCATTTTGACGAAGAAAAAAAGAAGAAAGAAGCAATGGCTTCGAAGGTTGGTCGAACATGTATAAACACGATAACGCAAAATTATTACATGTACGTACAATGTTGAACTCGTTCTGATTAGCGCCTCATCTCCAGAGTACTGTTAAGTTCGCTATACTTGACTCAGACGGCGGAGCAACGAAGGAGAAGGTTGGAATACTGATGAGATGACTGGAGAAGTGGAATCTTTTTGTGGCCTTGACGAAGATGGACCACCACAACCGGATGTACTATTTGAACCTGGTGAAGATTGCCAAGGCAACGGAGTTGCAGAGGAAGCCGTCGTTTCCCAATGTTGTAAGTGTATTAAAATAGCTAGAGTTGGTGAACGAGCGACAAGCAGTGTACTCAAGTCATCCTCAATATTCCTCCATGCAGCTAAGAACCTCAAGAAAACATTTCGGGCATTTGTTCTACTGTACATCATGCGAGGCAGCTATTTTTATCGTCGGCCAGGCGTATTCTCCGTCATTGGATTCAGTTATGGTAAAGTCGAAATAAGGGCCATTCGCAGCGACCAGGTAAAGGAATATGGGTCAATGAGGAAGGGCAGACGACAGAACTCCTGCAGACCGAGATAAATTCACGAACGGTTTCAGCAGCTGAGGCGTTGGATGATGTTGGATCATTTGTTGGGAGCGCATCTGCACGTCTTGAGTGCCTCCTGGTGGTACTCATGAATGGGACTGCGGAATTGTAGTTGTATATAAATGGAAAGAGGACGATCAGCGCGGCGTACTCGATGTGAATTTTGGTGATTCATTAATTCCAATCGTGTATAATTGGATTGAAGTCGTGGATGTAACGGTAAAGATCTGGACACTACGACCTAATGGCATCGATCAATCCACCGTGCGGGATTCTGCGATTTGACTTGCTGATATTGGAGGGAATCTTCTGGACGAAACGCGCAAAATACCAATATTAGATATTGCAAGCTTCACAGCGTCTCAAGTAACAACGCGACACATCCTTGACTATGAATTCTACAAGAAGGGTGGGCGGACACCACTACCAGGAATAGCGATAGGTGAAAGTATTTTTGACGGGACGGAGGTCGCAGCCAACGCCACTAACGCAGGACAGACTGAATCGGCCGTTGAGAGAAATTTAAATGACGGTTTCAGCGACTCAGAGAATGATGTCGCCGAGTCCCGAGATCACTAGATATCAATGCTTCCATCAACCTCGAAGAAGCGGCGGTTGGGCAACCATAACATGCCCAACAGTCGCATCGTTTACCTGAGCAACCAAGTAGCAATATTCACATAGACTCTCAATGTGGACCAATTTATAGCTCTTCGCAGAACAGAGTTAGCAGTTCCCTCGGCAGCGAATACTTCGACAGCGACAGATCCGAACTCACTCCAGCCGTCTGGAATGCAATCCACCAGCCACGTGGCAGTTGTGAACGGTAAGTACGCATTTATGACGCCCCAACAGTTGTAGTTTGTGCAGATACACTGGAAGCAGTTTGGTTTCTTTCCACACGCTGCTGTCCTACGAGCACTCTTTGGTTGAGACTTCGGCACTCGAGATTTATCCTTGGCACAATTTGTTCGAATTTCAGAAGTGGAGACGCGGATTAGTGTTCGGCGATATGCTGTGAGCAATTTTTCAAAGAAGGACACCCCTCCGCCGCCAGCACTAATAGAGAACTTTTCGGTACTGACGTTCACTGTAGATAATGTGCAATTTAGCTCGTCAATTGTATAAGCCAATGGTGCTTGAAGCATTTATCCCAGCCGCAGCTTTTCTTGGTGAACTTCGTGTTAGTGATCTACCTACATCTGAGGCCGCACTGAGCGAAATCATGGCTTGGATAGACAATCGACTAGAATTATTCCGCGTCTACGTATCTGAAGGAAATTGGACTAAGCCGTCGTTAATCAAGACTCACTTCAATGCTTCTTATGAATCTTTCGTTCGGGTCAACCAATTAATACTTCGTTGAGATATTGCGGCAGCACTGAAATTGCCCGTCACAACAGTCACTATGGAAAACCAGCATCCTAGAAATAAGACATGAAGCGCACGTATTCCAAGTTCTGTCAGCAAAGCCCTACCGTGGCAAGGTCAAAAGCAAGTGGTTTCTATCTGCACAAGGATGCCGAGGAATGAATGGCAAGTGTGTTGTCGATAACTTGTGCCATTTCAAGCCGGCAATATTGCCAGATGTGGTGCAAGATGTCATTGATAAAAATTATGGCGGATTGTCCAGTGGTATGAAGCGATGGTGCCTGGAAGCTGTCTGTTAACTCACTCACAGGTTCAGAGTCCAATGATTGAGTCGGAAGCTGTACGAAGGATGCCACCGAGAGAAAGGGCCTATCGGCTCCCACCAATTTGGCCATCACAACATCAATAACAGCAATAACCTCTGTCAATGCGGCAGTATTTTTAAGCTTTATCGGGTGAGAAAGGCCAATCTAGACAAGGAACTTACGATAGCAACACGCTTACTACCATACCCACGGCTGGGTTGCACGACCGGGAAGGTACATCATGTTGGCTACAAGTACAGTCACCGAACAATGATACCGGACCGCATGACAAGGACATGCGATCATGCCCCATTTTTCACATACTGCGCGACTGGGAAAAGCCCTCGTACTCGCTTGATATCGTTCATCGTGACGGGGGAAAGCCCTCACGCCCCACGTCTCACAGTCTGCACGACGGAGAAAAGCCCTCGTGTCGGTATAAGATCAGGCAGAATGGGGGCACCCATGTGGCTGTCTGACGGAACAATGTGTTGAAAGATCGCTCCTCACGTCATTGAACCGATTATTACAATTTTTTGTGCATCCAAGTGCATTGTCGAGAGTCAGCAGATTTTTTTTATAAGACGCTACTCATACGGCATCGACTTGTGGATGTGCACGCGGAAACAGTGTCAACAAATCTAGTGCGGGTTCTGAATAGGTACCACATAGAACATCCAAACCATCACCTTCCCACACTATTGAGAACGGCAAACTGAAACATTTGCTGGATAGGAACAAACGAACAGCATATAGTGAGTTGGTGCGATGAGAACGACCCCAGCTACCAGAACTCGTTCGTTTGCTGCGCGGTGAAACACCACTCGATTATCGCCCGAACAAGGCGTTAGAGATTCCCAGCTCTCAACCTGCGTGGAAGACATATAAGTATAAGGATCGGTAAGAGCACACGTTTAGACATGGTGTAAACCAAAATGGAAGATATCATTTTCTGTACAGAGAACGTACCTCCGAATGTGTCAAGAATCTGCGGGAGGAGCAAAACTGAAATAGCTACCAAATCCTCGATCTAGACTTACTTTCGATGCTAGACGGTGTAACACTTTGCTCAATCGGAGTGGTTCGAAAATGCGCTGTCGATCTCTCGGTTGACGCACGGGTTATTCGTGATCTCTCTTTTCTTCTAGGCGATTCTGTCAATGACAGCATAGTACTCGATCACGAAATTGAAATTTCGTGCGATGGAGTTGAGACGTTGTCAAACCGTATTCTTTGATGTTGCTGCAGTAATCTCCAAATTGCAGTGTATGATGATGGGTGACGTGAACGGAGCGTTCCGTCAAATACCAGTGTCTGGGGATGAGGTCGGCAGATTTGCAGGGACAATCCCAAAGTTGGGGATACTTATCATTGATCTGTGTTGCCCATTCGCTTGGAAGAATTCACCGTCCTCCTACTGGGTAGCTGGTACAGCTATAAATCATCTTAATGCCAGCTCAGCACCACGATGGCCGCAACAGCCAACACCAGGACGACAAAATTTTGACGCAAAAGCATGGTGTGATGACCACACTGCTATCGAACTAGACATGGGTTCTCGACTAGGCGAAGCACAAATGGTCCTGCGATCTGCAATGGTCGCTATTTTAGGCCCGGTGGCATGCAACGAGAAAAAATTCACGCCGTGGTTCGTTCGTGGTAGAGTATTAGGAATGAATTGGGATCTGGAAGCCTTAACAATCTCTATGCCTTCGGAAAAGAATGAAGAAGCGATTCATCGACTGAGCGACCTGGGTGGTAGTACTAAACCGACATGAAATCACCTGCAAAAGCTTATTGGCAGCATTAGCCACGATGTTACTTGTATTTGAGCGGCGGTGCCTTTCTTTCAACGCGTGCCAACATTGTCAAGAAGAGAACCACGAGTCGGTTACGTTCAGGTGACCGATCATATGAAGGAAGACATTAGGTGGTTTGAGCTTATCTTCAAGACCGGGCGTCTGAACTCAATTCCTTTGACGAGATTTACTCGCCGTCATGAGCCAGATATCAGTATATACATGGACTCCAGCGACCGAGGTTTGTGTGCATATGGCTAGATCAGAAGCAATATTTACGGATAAAATTCTGTGAAGAGGAACTTAAGTTGATTCACACCTTCAACCTGACAGGTAGAAACGAATTCTGTCTAAATGTCCGAGAAGTAATGAGTGTTGTGTTTGCCGCTATTGCATGGGGGAACGCTGGAGCAGTTCACATAACAAGACCGACACTCACATACGGTTCTGGACCGACAACATTTCGGCCGTGCATGGATAAAACAAGGCAAGTCGAAACAAGTATGCCAACATGCTTCGTGTACTTGGTGTCTGAGAGTACAACATGGATTTTACGAAACAGCATATCACATCACTGGTGATGACAATAAAATGGCGGATGCGGGTAGCAGGATGTGGCAGTCTCCAACACTAGCTTTTCTGTTCACCAACTTGTCCTCTGGGTGGGTATAGATACCGATTCCAGGCGACTCATGCAATCTCTCGCATCTATGGAAGTGCTACTGCAAGAAGTGGCTATAGCACAGTTGTCAAGGAAGCACTATTCACATGCATGGGCTTAGTGGATTGCTTGGTGGGATATGATGCAGTTTGGTCCGTGGTTACCGGAGACAGCAATAGATCGAAACGCAAAACAGCTCGGTGTATTTGATTTTTACTTAGGAAAGTGGATAAACTCACACAATGGAGTCGGCAATTAAAAATATATTCTAATGAAAAATAAAATCTCTACATTTGAGCAGACTCAAAATTAGAAAACACCCCTTCGCACACTTCTCCCGTCCTATGTGACAACACGTCTCCTCCCTTCTTCCTTCCCTCCCGACAATTTCTCAGCCTTTCATTTTGAAAACTGGCTCGATATAATGGCAAGCATCGCGTCGACGGATTCGGGACCGGACGCTATGAATCTACCAGCAGAAGCGAGTGCCCCTGAGGGGCAAAGAAAAAACCGATTCTGAAGTTCTTGCGTAGACGAACTGGTAATGCCTTTCCAGGGATTGTATCACTGCACTTTACTAGAAAAATATCCTATTGAGCAAGTTAGGAGGTCACCTTGTGAGACGTGCACAATATGGTCAAGAAATTGAAGGACGAACGAAGAGGATCTACCGCTGTCGAGGCAAGACTAAAGGGGAATTTTGTTGCCGGAAGGGGAATATCGCTACAGTTTATGTGGATGAAGACAAACTAGCACAGACAATCACTTTCCATGCCCATCATATGCGTCGGTTCTTCGAGGCATTTCCTGAAGTGGTGGTGATCGACACAACCCACAACACCAACGACGCGCGATATAAGCTGTTTAGCTCATGATTCACGACGTCTGTGAGCATGTAAGATTTTCATTTGTGTGGCAACATTGTGACTTGTGTTTTTAATGTGTCCTTGTGTCTTTTAGTGTATCTAGCGCTTATTGTGTGTCTTCTGTTCTTGTTGTGTGTCTACTAACCGAGCGCCGCCGCTACGCGGGTAGTTAATGGTTGGTTAGTACTGGCTACACTATTGTATGTACTGCCCATCCTTTGTTTTAGCTTTAACTACCACACGTTCCGCTCGCTGCGTGAGTACCACTACAGATTATTCTGCTCCCACTATAAATATTCTTTGTCCACCAATCGTACAGAGTTCCAACTTAACCTGTAACAGCTACAGCTTGTATCAATGATTGGGTAGAATTCGTTCCGCTAATGGCTACGCGCTCACTTCACTATCATATTCCATACAGATCATAGCAATCCTCGTTTCACTATATGTGAGGTTCAGCATCATGTCTAGCCTAATGTTATGTTGGCCTACGGTTAGTATCACTTTGGCTCTTTCACCCAACATGTCAGTCTCCATATCGCCTTCGTCTAGGGTTGTTCTTAGTACTCGCTACACTACTACCCTTTGTCTCAGCTTTAAATCCGACCGTTCCGCTCGCTGCGCGAGCTCCTACAGATCAGTCTAATTTTGGTCTAATTGCTATATTTCCTGCTACCCGCGCAGATATCAACGATTGCTATGAAATCCGCTCACGGCTACGCGCTCGATGCACTATCGTATATAGCTCAGAAAGTAGTAATCCTCGCTACGGAGCTCCACTGCAGGTGATACTCGGATTTAGTATCGTGTCGACAAACAGTTACTATCACTTTATCTATTCTGCCCATGTGTTAGTCTTCATATTATGTAGTATTGCACTCGCTCTGCGCGCTCACTCCACTGCTTTTATTGTTAGGCCATGCATAGCATTTTCCTTTGTATTCGGTTGCGGAGCAAACATGGTCTATCGTATCGTGTTACATTTTGGTAGTAAGTAATGTGTATCATGGGTAATGTGTATCATACGTGATTCTGGTTTAGAGTTAGCAGTATCGCTGTCGCTTTCAGTCTTGATTTGTGTGGATCTCTCTATCGTATAGTTGATTGCATCATCGTATGTCGTATCTATCTCCACCGCGCAATTATACCAGCATCGTGTAATCTTAATCTTCGTTTCGTGTTGCTATCGCATCGGTTCCAATGTCGTGACAGTATAGTATCAACATTGTGCTTGTCCCTGCTTCTCGATCCCATTACCGTGTTGCTTGCTACTTGGAGATAGGTCCACGTATATCATACGCGACCCATTATTATGTCCCAGAATGGCGTATTGTGTATGATGTTGGACCACGTATCATGTTTGTCTTGTCACTATGTATCGTGTCATCATGTTGAGTCTATCAGCTACCGTGTTAACCTCCGCTTGCGTAGCTCAGCGCGTTTGTTTAGTTACTCTTACGGTCACTGGGCCATGGAGTCCCCAGTGTTAAGAAACACCGCTATATCACTAACCCGTAGCCCAAAGTATCACCTAGTCATTGTGTCTATGTCGTTTTCGGCAACTCGAATCTTTGTCTACCATGTACAGCGGTCTTGGCCTGGTCGTCTCTATTTCCTAACTTCGGCCAAAATTGTTTTGTGTCACAATTGTACAAATATTGTGCCAATTTGATAAACAGTCGTATACAAATCAACAATAACGGTTTTAGAAATGTCAATCAATTTATTTAACCAATCATAGGCTTCTACAGCAATAATATCAGAGCTACCGTGTTTCCTCACACCAAAATTATCGTTGCGTTTTCTATAGTGTTCCTAAAGGTGTTCGTCTGTTGGCTGCACTTAGTCTGCTTTCTGTGTCGCATTCGCGTAGCGCACATTGTTCTCGTTCTTACGTCGCGTGATTTCTATTTAAAAACAGGGGCAATTGTCCTTGAAAAGACTCACTGAAGTGTGATATGACCACACCAAATGACTGTAGTAAGTACGATTATGTTGACCACATCAACCGAATATTGACCAATCAGGGTAGCGCGTATTTAAGGCCAATGGCGAAATTGTACTGATGGCAGGTGCTCGCTAACAAGCTGACGGACAGACGGACACGGGACTCAAGTTGAATTTTAATGCGCGATTTGTGGTAAACAGGAACAACACGTTCAGCATAGACTAATGGAAAATTAGAGTGAAGAGCGTCATTCGGAAGAAGAACACGGCTCGATCAGGATAATTTCGCATGCAGTCTGTGGTAAGAAAGACGTGGACTTATAATACAAGATCATAGCTGGGACACAATCTTTTCATGAGCGCAACAAATTTATTTTACTCCCGCATCATCGTGTTCGCAAACAAATTAGAAGTATAGGTTAGCGAACGAGGCTTGTAGTGATGTTAACCGAAGGAAGTAGATTTGAAAGTGAGTTACATTGAGTTAGAAGTTCTAGTCCTGCTTGCTCGCACATGCAGCATTTAGTGTTTTTCCTTGTTTCGTGTTTGACTTGACTTGAGTATGTAATGTGTAGCGGGAACGCTCTTTGTTGCGAAAACTCTGTGTTGCGGGAACACTTTGTATAGTGGGAACGCTCTGATTAGCGGGAACGGTTATCTTGTGATGTGCATCGCGTGTGTCGTCAATGTGCCTAAAGGATACATAAGTTGAAGTCACCAACCAATCACCGATCGCGATCCTAGATGATCCTCCAATCTTATTACCCCGTTCACTCCACTTCAACTCCAGGTCCCAAAACCACGCGCCAAGCACGCGCAGCCGCTTGTCTAGCAGTAGAAGTCCAGCGAAGTGCCACAGCAAAAAACTGGTATGGTGTGATTTTCGATTTCCAGTCAAAGATTCGATCCTTAACAAAAGGTAAACAATTCGAAGAATGGGATCATATAGTGGAAGTTTTATTTGCAGACACAACGTGCTTGATGGTTGCAAGGCGCGAAAAAATGTACAACCCTCACCTCGCAGCGAAGTTAAGTTTGCACTGCCAGGTCCATCGCTAATCCAACCATGAAGCAGAGCATTGAAAGCAAAACGTGCACACAAGAGCAAAAGAGCAGTAGGTCGGTCGACAACGAACGTTTGAGCAGGGCCAAGCGTTAGAAGTGTTGATCCGTCTGTAGAGTGGCAGCAAAGCAAAGCAATTGCATTCCATGCGGGATGACAACAAGAACAAGAAGCGCGGGACCGGGATTGAACCAGTGACCCTTCGAGCTGCAATCGAACGCTCTACCACTGAGCTACCCGCGCGTCGAACCAGTACTAAACCCTACCCCATTTCACAACACACATTTAACCACTCCACGCACACCACACGCAACCATACACGCATCGCCACCAACTCCACCCACATCACACATCTCTCAACCCACTCCGCACATACCGACCGGCTCTTCACATCGCATCTCTCAACCCAACCCGTTCCAACTCGTTCTTCGCATCACCATTACCTCGATCCCTGCACAGCACATGGACACACACGTCGTCGGAACAACCGGTCACGCGAATACAACCCTCACCTCGCAGCGAAGTTAAGTTTGCACTGCCAGGTCCATCGCTAATCCAACCATGAAGCAGAGCATTGAAAGCAAAACGTGCACACAAGAGCAAAAGAGCAGTAGGTCGGTCGACAACGAACGTTTGAGCAGGGCCAAGCGTTAGAAGTGTTGATCCGTCTGTAGAGTGGCAGCAAAGCAAAGCAATTGCATTCCATGCGGGATGACAACAAGAACAAGAAGCGCGGGACCGGGATTGAACCAGTGACCCTTCGAGCTGCAATCGAACGCTCTACCACTGAGCTACCCGCGCGTCGAACCAGTACTAAACCCTACCCCATTTCACAACACACATTTAACCACTCCACGCACACCACACGCAACCATACACGCATCGCCACCAACGCCACCCACATCACACATCTCTCAACCCACTCCGCACATACCGACCGGCTCTTCACATCGCATCTCTCAACCCAACCCGTTCCAACTCGTTCTTCGCATCACCATTACCTCGACGATCCCTGCACAGCACATGGACACACACGTCGTCGGAACAACCGGTCACGCGAATACAACCCTCACCTCGCAGCGAAGTTAAGTTTGCACTGCCAGGTCCATCGCTAATCCAACCATGAAGCAGAGCATTGAAAGCAAAACGTGCACACAAGAGCAAAAGAGCAGTAGGTCGGTCGACAACGAACGTTTGAGCAGGGCCAAGCGTTAGAAGTGTTGATCCGTCTGTAGAGTGGCAGCAAAGCAAAGCAATTGCATTCCATGCGGGATGACAACAAGAACAAGAAGCGCGGGACCGGGATTGAACCAGTGACCCTTCGAGCTGCAATCGAACGCTCTACCACTGAGCTACCCGCGCGTCGAACCAGTACTAAACCCTACCCCATTTCACAACACACATTTAACCACTCCACGCACACCACACGCAACCATACACGCATCGCCACCAACGCCACCCACATCACACATCTCTCAACCCACTCCGCACATACCGACCGGCTCTTCACATCGCATCTCTCAACCCAACCCGTTCCAACTCGTTCTTCGCATCACCATTACCTCGACGATCCCTGCACAGCACATGGACACACACGTCGTCGGAACAACCGGTCACGCGAATACAACCCTCACCTCGCAGCGAAGTTAAGTTTGCACTGCCAGGTCCATCGCTAATCCAACCATGAAGCAGAGCATTGAAAGCAAAACGTGCACACAAGAGCAAAAGAGCAGTAGGTCGGTCGACAACGAACGTTTGAGCAGGGCCAAGCGTTAGAAGTGTTGATCCGTCTGTAGAGTGGCAGCAAAGCAAAGCAATTGCATTCCATGCGGGATGACAACAAGAACAAGAAGCGCGGGACCGGGATTGAACCAGTGACCCTTCGAGCTGCAATCGAACGCTCTACCACTGAGCTACCCGCGCGTCGAACCAGTACTAAACCCTACCCCATTTCACAACACACATTTAACCACTCCACGCACACCACACGCAACCATACACGCATCGCCACCAACGCCACCCACATCACACATCTCTCAACCCACTCCGCACATACCGACCGGCTCTTCACATCGCATCTCTCAACCCAACCCGTTCCAACTCGTTCTTCGCATCACCATTACCTCGACGATCCCTGCACAGCACATGGACACACACGTCGTCGGGACAACCGGTCACGCGAATACAACCCTCACCTCGCAGCGAAGTTAAGTTTGCACTGCCAGGTCCATCGCTAATCCAACCATGAAGCAGAGCATTGAAAGCAAAACGTGCACACAAGAGCAAAAGAGCAGTAGGTCGGTCGACAACGAACGTTTGAGCAGGGCCAAGCGTTAGAAGTGTTGATCCGTCTGTAGAGTGGCAGCAAAGCAAAGCAATTGCATTCCATGCGGGATGACAACAAGAACAAGAAGCGCGGGACCGGGATTGAACCAGTGACCCTTCGAGCTGCAATCGAACGCTCTACCACTGAGCTACCCGCGCGTCGAACCAGTACTAAACCCTACCCCATTTCACAACACACATTTAACCACTCCACGCACACCACACGCAACCATACACGCATCGCCACCAACGCCACCCACATCACACATCTCTCAACCCACTCCGCACATACCGACCGGCTCTTCACATCGCATCTCTCAACCCAACCCGTTCCAACTCGTTCTTCGCATCACCATTACCTCGACGATCCCTGCACAGCACATGGACACACACGTCGTCGGGACAACCGGTCACGCGAATACAACCCTCACCTCGCAGCGAAGTTAAGTTTGCACTGCCAGGTCCATCGCTAATCCAACCATGAAGCAGAGCATTGAAAGCAAAACGTGCACACAAGAGCAAAAGAGCAGTAGGTCGGTCGACAACGAACGTTTGAGCAGGGCCAAGCGTTAGAAGTGTTGATCCGTCTGTAGAGTGGCAGCAAAGCAAAGCAATTGCATTCCATGCGGGATGACAACAAGAACAAGAAGCGCGGGACCGGGATTGAACCAGTGACCCTTCGAGCTGCAATCGAACGCTCTACCACTGAGCTACCCGCGCGTCGAACCAGTACTAAACCCTACCCCATTTCACAACACACATTTAACCACTCCACGCACACCACACGCAACCATACACGCATCGCCACCAACGCCACCCACATCACACATCTCTCAACCCACTCCGCACATACCGACCGGCTCTTCACATCGCATCTCTCAACCCAACCCGTTCCAACTCGTTCTTCGCATCACCATTACCTCGACGATCCCTGCACAGCACATGGACACACACGTCGTCGGGACAACCGGTCACGCGAATACAACCCTCACCTCGCAGCGAAGTTAAGTTTGCACTGCCAGGTCCATCGCTAATCCAACCATGAAGCAGAGCATTGAAAGCAAAACGTGCACACAAGAGCAAAAGAGCAGTAGGTCGGTCGACAACGAACGTTTGAGCAGGGCCAAGCGTTAGAAGTGTTGATCCGTCTGTAGAGTGGCAGCAAAGCAAAGCAATTGCATTCCATGCGGGATGACAACAAGAACAAGAAGCGCGGGACCGGGATTGAACCAGTGACCCTTCGAGCTGCAATCGAACGCTCTACCACTGAGCTACCCGCGCGTCGAACCAGTACTAAACCCTACCCCATTTCACAACACACATTTAACCACTCCACGCACACCACACGCAACCATACACGCATCGCCACCAACGCCACCCACATCACACATCTCTCAACCCACTCCGCACATACCGACCGGCTCTTCACATCGCATCTCTCAACCCAACCCGTTCCAACTCGTTCTTCGCATCACCATTACCTCGATCCCTGCACAGCACATGGACACACACGTCGTCGGACAACCGGTCACGCGAATACAACCCTCACCTCGCAGCGAAGTTAAGTTTGCACTGCCAGGTCCATCGCTAATCCAACCATGAAGCAGAGCATTGAAAGCAAAACGTGCACACAAGAGCAAAAGAGCAGTAGGTCGGTCGACAACGAACGTTTGAGCAGGGCCAAGCGTTAGAAGTGTTGATCCGTCTGTAGAGTGGCAGCAAAGCAAAGCAATTGCATTCCATGCGGGATGACAACAAGAACAAGAAGCGCGGGACCGGGATTGAACCAGTGACCCTTCGAGCTGCAATCGAACGCTCTACCACTGAGCTACCCGCGCGTCGAACCAGTACTAAACCCTACCCCATTTCACAACACACATTTAACCACTCCACGCACACCACACGCAACCATACACGCATCGCCACCAACGCCACCCACATCACACATCCCTCAACCCACTCCGCACATACCGACCGGCTCTTCACATCGCATCTCTCAACCCAACCCGTTCCAACTCGTTCTTCGCATCACCATTACCTCGACGATCCCTGCACAGCACATGGACACACACGTCGTCGGAACAACCGGTCACGCGAATACAACCCTCACCTCGCAGCGAAGTTAAGTTTGCACTGCCAGGTCCATCGCTAATCCAACCATGAAGCAGAGCATTGAAAGCAAAACGTGCACACAAGAGCAAAAGAGCAGTAGGTCGGTCGACAACGAACGTTTGAGCAGGGCCAAGCGTTAGAAGTGTTGATCCGTCTGTAGAGTGGCAGCAAAGCAAAGCAATTGCATTCCATGCGGGATGACAACAAGAACAAGAAGCGCGGGACCGGGATTGAACCAGTGACCCTTCGAGCTGCAATCGAACGCTCTACCACTGAGCTACCCGCGCGTCGAACCAGTACTAAACCCTACCCCATTTCACAACACACATTTAACCACTCCACGCACACCACACGCAACCATACACGCATCGCCACCAACGCCACCCACATCACACATCCCTCAACCCACTCCGCACATACCGACCGGCTCTTCACATCGCATCTCTCAACCCAACCCGTTCCAACTCGTTCTTCGCATCACCATTACCTCGATCCCTGCACAGCACATGGACACACACGTCGTCGGGACAACCGGTCACGCGAATACAACCCTCACCTCGCAGCGAAGTTAAGTTTGCACTGCCAGGTCCATCGCTAATCCAACCATGAAGCAGAGCATTGAAAGCAAAACGTGCACACAAGAGCAAAAGAGCAGTAGGTCGGTCGACAACGAACGTTTGAGCAGGGCCAAGCGTTAGAAGTGTTGATCCGTCTGTAGAGTGGCAGCAAAGCAAAGCAATTGCATTCCATGCGGGATGACAACAAGAACAAGAAGCGCGGGACCGGGATTGAACCAGTGACCCTTCGAGCTGCAATCGAACGCTCTACCACTGAGCTACCCGCGCGTCGAACCAGTACTAAACCCTACCCCATTTCACAACACACATTTAACCACTCCACGCACACCACACGCAACCATACACGCATCGCCACCAACGCCACCCACATCACACATCCCTCAACCCACTCCGCACATACCGACCGGCTCTTCACATCGCATCTCTCAACCCACCCGTTCCAACTCGTTCTTCGCATCACCATTACCTCGATCCCTGCACAGCACATGGACACACACGTCGTCGGGACAACCGGTCACGCGAATACAACCCTCACCTCGCAGCGAAGTTAAGTTTGCACTGCCAGGTCCATCGCTAATCCAACCATGAAGCAGAGCATTGAAAGCAAAACGTGCACACAAGAGCAAAAGAGCAGTAGGTCGGTCGACAACGAACGTTTGAGCAGGGCCAAGCGTTAGAAGTGTTGATCCGTCTGTAGAGTGGCAGCAAAGCAAAGCAATTGCATTCCATGCGGGATGACAACAAGAACAAGAAGCGCGGGACCGGGATTGAACCAGTGACCCTTCGAGCTGCAATCGAACGCTCTACCACTGAGCTACCCGCGCGTCGAACCAGTACTAAACCCTACCCCATTTCACAACACACATTTAACCACTCCACGCACACCACACGCAACCATACACGCATCGCCACCAACGCCACCCACATCACACATCCCTCAACCCACTCCGCACATACCGACCGGCTCTTCACATCGCATCTCTCAACCCAACCCGTTCCAACTCGTTCTTCGCATCACCATTACCTCGACGATCCCTGCACAGCACATGGACACACACGTCGTCGGGACAATCGGTCACGCGAATACAACCCTCACCTCGCAGCGAAGTTAAGTTTGCACTGCCAGGTCCATCGCTAATCCAACCATGAAGCAGAGCATTGAAAGCAAAACGTGCACACAAGAGCAAAAGAGCAGTAGGTCGGTCGACAACGAACGTTTGAGCAGGGCCAAGCGTTAGAAGTGTTGATCCGTCTGTAGAGTGGCAGCAAAGCAAAGCAATTGCATTCCATGCGGGATGACAACAAGAACAAGAAGCGCGGGACCGGGATTGAACCAGTGACCCTTCGAGCTGCAATCGAACGCTCTACCACTGAGCTACCCGCGCGTCGAACCAGTACTAAACCCTACCCCATTTCACAACACACATTTAACCACTCCACGCACACCACACGCAACCATACACGCATCGCCACCAACGCCACCCACATCACACATCCCTCAACCCACTCCGCACATACCGACCGGCTCTTCACATCGCATCTCTCAACCCAACCCGTTCCAACTCGTTCTTCGCATCACCATTACCTCGATCCCTGCACAGCACATGGACACACACGTCGTCGGAACAACCGGTCACGCGAATACAACCCTCACCTCGCAGCGAAGTTAAGTTTGCACTGCCAGGTCCATCGCTAATCCAACCATGAAGCAGAGCATTGAAAGCAAAACGTGCACACAAGAGCAAAAGAGCAGTAGGTCGGTCGACAACGAACGTTTGAGCAGGGCCAAGCGTTAGAAGTGTTGATCCGTCTGTAGAGTGGCAGCAAAGCAAAGCAATTGCATTCCATGCGGGATGACAACAAGAACAAGAAGCGCGGGACCGGGATTGAACCAGTGACCCTTCGAGCTGCAATCGAACGCTCTACCACTGAGCTACCCGCGCGTCGAACCAGTACTAAACCCTACCCCATTTCACAACACACATTTAACCACTCCACGCACACCACACGCAACCATACACGCATCGCCACCAACGCCACCCACATCACACATCCTCAACCCACTCCGCACATACCGACCGGCTCTTCACATCGCATCTCTCAACCCAACCCGTTCCAACTCGTTCTTCGCATCACCATTACCTCGACGATCCCTGCACAGCACATGGACACACACGTCGTCGGAACAACCGGTCACGCGAATACAACCCTCACCTCGCAGCGAAGTTAAGTTTGCACTGCCAGGTCCATCGCTAATCCACCATGAAGCAGAGCATTGAAAGCAAAACGTGCACACAAGAGCAAAAGAGCAGTAGGTCGGTCGACAACGAACGTTTGAGCAGGGCCAAGCGTTAGAAGTGTTGATCCGTCTGTAGAGTGGCAGCAAAGCAAAGCAATTGCATTCCATGCGGGATGACAACAAGAACAAGAAGCGCGGGACCGGGATTGAACCAGTGACCCTTCGAGCTGCAATCGAACGCTCTACCACTGAGCTACCCGCGCGTCGAACCAGTACTAAACCCTACCCCATTTCACAACACACATTTAACCACTCCACGCACACCACACGCAACCATACACGCATCGCCACCAACGCCACCCACATCACACATCTCTCAACCCACTCCGCACATACCGACCGGCTCTTCACATCGCATCTCTCAACCCAACCCGTTCCAACTCGTTCTTCGCATCACCATTACCTCGACGATCCCTGCACAGCACATGGACACACACGTCGTCGGGACAACCGGTCACGCGAATACAACCCTCACCTCGCAGCGAAGTTAAGTTTGCACTGCCAGGTCCATCGCTAATCCAACCATGAAGCAGAGCATTGAAAGCAAAACGTGCACACAAGAGCAAAAGAGCAGTAGGTCGGTCGACAACGAACGTTTGAGCAGGGCCAAGCGTTAGAAGTGTTGATCCGTCTGTAGAGTGGCAGCAAAGCAAAGCAATTGCATTCCATGCGGGATGACAACAAGAACAAGAAGCGCGGGACCGGGATTGAACCAGTGACCCTTCGAGCTGCAATCGAACGCTCTACCACTGAGCTACCCGCGCGTCGAACCAGTACTAAACCCTACCCCATTTCACAACACACATTTAACCACTCCACGCACACCACACGCAACCATACACGCATCGCCACCAACGCCACCACATCACACACATCTCTCAACCCACTCCGCACATACCGACGGCTCTTCACATCGCATCTCTCAACCCAACCCGTTCCAACTCGTTTCTCGCATCACCATTACCTCGATTCCCTGCACAGCACATGGACACACACGTCGTCGGGACAACCGGTCACGCGAATACAACCCTCACCTCGCAGCGAAGTAAGTTTGCACTGCCAGGTCCATCGCTAATCCAACCATGAAGCAGAGCATTGAAAGCAAAACGTGCACACAAGAGCAAAAGAGCAGTAGGTCGGTCGACAACGAACGTTTGAGCAGGGCCAAGCGTTAGAAGTGTTGATCCGTCTGTAGAGTGGCAGCAAAGCAAAGCAATTGCATTCCATGCGGGATGACAACAAGAACAAGAAGCGCGGGACCGGATTGAACCAGTGACCCTTCGAGCTGCAATCGAACGCTCTTACACTGAGCTACCCGCGCGTCGAACCAGTACTAAACCTACCCATTTCACAACACACAATTAACACTCCACGCAACAACACGAAACCATACACGCATCGCCACCAACGCCACCACATCACACATCC
>VOQZ01002105.1:0-18032 GCA_008079305.1 Phytophthora palmivora
TCACGGTTAATAACCGTTATCAAACCGGTACCCTCAATACTACCCCAGCCAATCAGCGACTGCCACGTCGACGCCCATCTTGTACACACAATCTTGTACCCACGCACGCCTGTAGCGTAAAAACTTGTCCCGTAATCAGTTCACGTAATCACGGAATGCTGTGGTGCCAAGAGTGAAGGTCGTACCCGGTATCTACCGGTACACCGCGGCAGGTCGAGGCGCCTTCTTGACAACACTCCCACTCGACTCGGCCGTAATGGCGCCTTGGATTCCGAGCTTGCTCGAAGGATATCGAACTGCACGGCGGTGATTGGCTTGGTCATCAAGTCCGCCAGCATGTCCTTTGTCGAGCAGTACTCCAACACCACTTGGCCATCTTCAACCTTCTAGGCACGAAGTGGTAGCGAATGTCGATGTGCTTGGTGCGCTTGTGGAATCCGGGTTTTTGGCCAACGCGATGGAGCCTTGGTTGTCCTCGAGATCTTGACTGCTGATTGGTCTTCATCTCGCCGATCTCCACAGGAACGCCTTGAGCCAAAATTGACTCCTGTGTCGCTTCCGTCAACGCCATGTACTCTGCCTCCGTCGATGATTAGCGCAGTCCGCTGCTTCTTGTTCTCCAGTGATGCATCCGCCGTTCATCATGAACGCGTATCCGTTGTACTCCGTCGAGACTCGATGTCACCGGCCCAATCTGCATCCGAATAACCTTGGAGTCCGTCTCGCTGCTCGCTTGAAACTCAATGCCATGAGTCTTTGTACCTTGGATGTAGCGAAACACCCTCTTGAGCGCTTGCCAGTGTGTCGGACACGGATCCGCGGCAAACTGGCTGAGAACTCCCACTGCGGCTGCAAGGTCTGGTCGAGTCCAACCATGAGGTACATCAGGCAGCCGACGCATTCGGTACGGTACCTCGCCATGGTCTCCTCGTGCTTGCAACCTCCTCGCACATGGCCTTGGTCAGCTTGAGTCCTGGGTCTTGTGTGTCTTGACAGGGTTGCTCTTCTCCATGCTGAACTTCTCCAGGATGTCCTTCGCAAAACTTGGTCTGCCGCACCGCCACCTTCCAGCTGTAAGATCTTGATCAATTTCCATGCCGAGGAGTAGTACTTGAGCTGACCCATGTCCGTCATCTCGAATCGCTGCTTAGTGCCTCCTTGGTCGCCTTGAGCAGTCGTCGTTGTTGCTTGCGGAGGATCAAGTCGTCCACGTACAGCGCCACGAAGATCTATGTCTTGGTCGTTCACGCTTGACGTAGATGCAGTGATCCGCTTCGCACTTCTTGAACCCCAGCTCCAGCAGGAACTTGTCGATGGTCTGGTTCCACACCGCGGTGACTGCTTGGACCATACAGCGAAACGCGAGTTTGCACACGAAGTCGGGGTGCACTCGTCAATAAAGCCATCCGCCGCACCATTAGATTCTTGTCCAACCAAGTTCAGGAACGCCGTCTTGACATCCATCTGGTGCACGTGAGGTTGTACTTGGCTGCCAGGCTGAGCAGGATCCTGATGACGTGAACTTGGCCACCGGCGCGAAGGTCTCTTATAGTCGATGCCGTACTTCTGCAAAAATCCTTGGCTACCAGTCGTGCCTTGAACCGCTCGATCTCTCCAGCCTGGTTTTTCTTGATCCGAAACACCCATCTGCAGCTGATCACCTGCGTCCCTTGGGCAACGGCACCAACACCCAGCCTCATTCTTGCGAAGAGAGTTGATTCCGAATCGCACGCTTCCTTCCACTTGGCCGCGTTGCTGGATTCCATCGCCGACGTGAACGTGGTCGGCATTTCTCCACTGAATCCACAACGAAGGCCGCGTCGAAGCCTTCTTCTTTTGCGATGGCTGACAGCTCATCCAGCGTTTGTGGTCGACTATGCCGCTTAGACTTGGGATCTCCACCGATTCCTCTAACGGCCGGGTCCGCTGGTGTCGCTTGCTGCCAGGCTCAAAGATTCGTCTGCGCAGCTTCTTCTTCCTTGCTTTCTTCTGGTTCAGACGATTCTTCTTGGTCTGTGGCATCTTCATCGCGAAGGTCCACGACCACGTCTTCACCAACGTTGCGTCTCCCACCGTCGAAGACGTCTTCCATGAACTGCGCATCGCGGCTCACTAGCACACGACCGCTCTTGATCTCTTCAAACCGATACGCTTTCTCGTGCTCCGAGTACCCGAGAAACCGACAACGCACTGACCGAGCGTCGAACTGGTGCGTTTCTCCTTCGGGACCGTCACATACGCATGGCAACCGAACACCTTAAGGTTGGACAGCAGCGGTTTCTTGCCCGTCCAATTTGGTGTGGAGACTTGCCGTGGCTGGTGGCGCGTGTCGACAGCGATTACGTAGAAACGTCGCTGTCATCACCGCTTCACCCCAATATGACTTCGACAGTCCGGCATGCTCAACATGCAGCGCGCACATTCCACCAACGTCCGGTTCATCCGTTCCGCCACTCCGTTCAGTTGAGGCGTATACGGCGGTGTGAAACTTCTGCACGATCCCACGCTCTCTGCAGAACTTGGCCATCTCACGAGACTTGTACTCGCCACCATTGTCACTGCGAAGTTGCTTCACACGGAGGGTTTTCACGCGACCACCCGTCTGAGTTTCGGCAAATGCCACGAACTCAGCAAATTTGGCAGCCACATCCGACTTGTTCCGCAGCAAGTATACCACACAGAAGTGCGAGTACTCGTCAATGAACGTGACGAAGTACTTCTTGCCACTGAACGTCGACGTCTTCATGGGACCGCAAACATCACTGTGGATGACTTCCAACAGTTTCGCGTGGTTCGGCGACTTGGGCATGTAACTCACTCGCGTTGCTTGACAAGTGCACACCCATCACACAACTCCCATGCTTCACAGCCGTCATGTGATACCAACTCATAGCCCTTCTTCACGATGGCGTCTAGACCGCCATGGCCAATGTGACCAAGTCGAAGGTGCCGAGGTACGACGTGGTGTCCCCTTGCGATCCTTCGAACTCGACACATTGGCCTCGTCAGGCATGATCGGAGTCATGCACAGCTTGAACAGTCCCTTGCCTTCACGCGCTCCGAGCTGCCACTTGATCTTCTTCGTCTCGGCGAAGCACCCGTCACGCTCGAACGTCACAGGCCCAACATCCTTGGTGAAACGCCCGACCGAAAACAGGTTGCGCGACAACTTGGGGATGTGCCACACCTTCGTGAGCACACCCTTCTTGATCCCGCGTGGGGTCTTCATCGACATGACAATGTCGCCACTGCCGACCGCTTGAACCACTCCGTCGTCCGCGAGATGCACATCCATCGGAGTTATCTTCTTGTAGTTCTTCATGTACTCTTTCGAGTACGTCATGTGCTGCGTCGCACCCGAGTCGACCAGCCAAACTTCACTCGACTTGGTAGTTCCACCACCAACCGAGAACAAGATCTTGGACGTAGAGAAGGGAAAGGAGAGTCACCACTCGGAGCTTGACCGGAGCGAGGACAGTAGACCACTTGAGGGGAAGAAGGAAGATTCGAAAGTGATTGATTGAGGTCTTTAGCTCGCAAGACTACTTGCTATCTCTAAACCTACTGGATACACACTACTTGATTCTTTTCTGGATACTGAGTTACTACAGCCAATCAGAGAGCGCCACGTCGCTTCCCCATCTTGTACCTACAATCTTGTACCTACATGTAGCGTAATCGACGGTGGCGTAATCACTGATGGCGTAATCAACGTGGGGTCGCATTGGACCGGTTCGGGTTAACCGGTTCACGGTCAATAACCGTTATCAAACCGGTTACCCTCAATAGATCTGGCGTAGACTTGACACTGTAGCGGTGGATTTCTCCAGAAGATCACATGTATTGTCGATCGGATCGATCAGTTGATTAACTGTTGCTTCCGATTGTTTCTCGACATATGCATAAATGCAATAGCTAGAACGCTCGTCTCGTACCGGTTTCCAAACCGGCGAGCGTCCTAGTTTAACATCTTCTCTGCCGTCTCTGGCAACATCCCGGCGTGCTTGGTAGGATTGTACCATTGTCGGATCAAGTTGTAAAATTCCTCCATGGTGCATTTTCCCGCCTCGTTGATGTCACCACATGCCTTGCATGTGAATAGGCAGCGATCTGAGTGATGTCCTTTACGACCGCACTTCTCACACGTCAGGCGTCCCCAGCACCCAAGATCGCTATGTTTACGCGACCCACAGTGCGAGCACCGCTTAGGTGGCGAACCTATATCATGTCGATCTTGTTGCGCACGATTGTTTCCGGTCTCCGAGCGACTGTGATCTTGGTTCCTTTGACCTTGATCTTGCTGCCCTTCGTTGTTTCCAGATGCTGCGAGGTAGACACGACGTAATCCTGCTTCGCCATCCGATCCACTAGAGTCCTCTTCAGACTCGCTGCTGTCTGAGGTCGCCTTGATGGCTCTGACGGCCCGAGTTGACGCAGACGGGGCCACTGCACCGTTGTTCTTCTGACGAGGCTTGATCGATCCATATACAGCCTTACTTTGTAGTGCCTTCGCTCGTTGCCGAGATCAAAGTGCTTCTTCCAGAGTGTCAGCGTCTGGAATTCTTAGTAGGACCAGGTGATCTGCAAGATCACGGTCATCAAGATTTTCAATGAAGTGCTCCACGTGTTCACGTCGAACTTCCGAAGATCCATCCTGTTGTCAAGAAGGCGCCTCGACCTGCCGCGGTGTACCGGTAGATACCGGTACGACCTTCACTCAGTGGCACCGCAAGCATTCCCGTGATTACGTGAAGCTGATTACGGGACAAGTGTTTACGCTACGGTCGTGCGTGGGTACAAGATTGTGGGTACAAGATGGGCGTCGACGTGGCAGTCGCTGATTGGCTGGGGTAGCTCAGTATCCAGTTAGGAATCCAGTAGTGGGTATCCAGGTAGGACATCCAGTAGGCTTAGAGGTAGCAGACAGTTTGCGAACTAAGGACCTAAATCAATCACTTTGCATTTTATCATCTAGTGCTCAAACGACCTTGACTTTTGGTTATGAGCCCAAGCCCCGTATTCCCTGCCCAAGACTCCGACTACGCCTTCGCCATGGACACTGCCTCGACGACGACCTCCCGCATCAACAAGTTCGACGGAACTAACTTCCACACGTGGAAGTTCAAGATGCGCATGGTGCTCGAGGAGCGCGACCTGTGGGAAGTGACAAGTGGAGAGATCAAGCTGGAGCACTGCACCACTGCGCTGGATCAATCGACATTCAAGAGGAAGTCTCGCAAGGCGCTGGCGATCATCTGTCTCGCGATGGAGGATTCGCAGTTGCCGCTGGTTCGGTCGGCCAAGGATGCGTACGATGCATGGTCAAGAATGGAAGGACACTTCGAGAAGAAGAGTTTGGCCAACAAGCTCTTCCTTCGTCGACGTTTCTTCACGACGATGATGGGCGAAGGTGATGATGTGCTGGAGCACATTAACAAGGTCAAGACGCTGGCGGAACAGCTCGACGCGGTGGGCGCTCCGGTCAGTGAGGACGACCTGGTGATCACGCTTCTGGCAAGTCTGAGTGAGTCGTACCAGTTCCTCATCACGTCGTTGGAGTCGAGAGCCGACTCGCTGACATGGGAACTCGTGACGTCTCGACTGCTGCATGAGGACTTGAAGCGCAAGGAACAAGGTGGCGGTACTGAAGGAACCGCGCACGGTCAAGCGTTCATGACAAGCGGTAACGGGAAGAGCAAGGGACGGCAGGTGCAGAAGACTAGTGCCTGCCACTATTGTGGCGAACAAGGACATTGGATCGCCAAGTGTCCTGTACGGATTCGCGAGAACGCGGAGCGGCAGAGGCCGCAACGAGCAAACGTCGCCGATGATGATGAAGACTGCGGCGACTACTTGTTCTCGGTTGGTGGTGGGACCTCCAAGTCGAGTGAAGTTTGGCTGGTCGACTCGGGTGCGACGCAGCACATGACGTACTCGAAAGAGTATATGAAGAACTACAAGAAGATGACTCCGGTGGACGTGCATCTCGCGGACGACGGAGTGGTCCAAGCGGTCGGCAGTGGCGACATTGTCATGTCGATGAAGACCCCACGCGGGATCAAGAAGGGTGTGCTCACGAAGGTGTGGCACATCCCCAAGTTGTCGCGCAACCTGTTTTCGGTCGGGCGTTTCACCAAGGATGTTGGGCCTGTGACGTTCGAGCGCGACGGGTGCTTCGCCGAGACGAAGAAGATCAAGTGGCAGCTCGGAGCGCGTGAAGGCAAGGGACTGTTCAAGCTGTGCATGACTCCGATCATGCCTGACGAGGCCAATGTGTCGAGTTCGAAGGATCGCAAAGGGGACACCACGTCGTACCTCTGGCACCTTCGACTTGGTCACATTGGCCATGGCGGTCTAGACGCCATCGTGAAGAAGGGCTATGGAGTTGGTATCAACATGACGGCTGTGAAGCAGTGGGAGTTGTGTGATGGGTGTGCACTTGTCAAGCAAACGCGAGTGAGTTACATGCCCAAGTCGCCGAACCACGCCAAGAAACTGTTGGAAGTCATCCACAGTGATGTTTGCGGTCCCATGAAGACGTCGACGTTCAGTGGCAAGAAGTACTTCGTCACGTTCATTGACGAGTACTCACATTTCTGTGTGGTATACTTGCTGCGGAACAAGTCGGAGGTGGCTGTCAAATTTGCTGAGTTCGTGGCATTTGCCGAAACTCAGACGGGTGGTCGCGTGAAAACCCTCCGTGTGAAGCAACTTCGCAGTGACAATGGTGGCGAGTACAAGTCTCGTGAGATGGCCAAGTTCTGCAGAGAGCGTGGGATCGTGCAGAAGTTCACACCGCCGTATACGCCTCAACTGAACGGAGTGGCGGAACGGATGAACCGGACGTTGGTGGAATGTGCGCGCTGCATGTTGGAGCATGCCGGACTGTCGAAGTCATATTGGGGTGAAGCGGTGATGACAGCGACGTTCCTCCGGAATCGCTGTCCTACACGCGCCACCAGCCACGGCAAGTCTCCGCACCAAATTTGGACGGGCAAGAAACCGCTGCTGTCCAACCTTAAGGTGTTCGGTTGCCATGCGTATGTGACGGTCCCGAAGGAGAAACGCACCAAGTTCGACGCTCGGTCGGTGCGTTGTCGGTTTCTCGGGTACTCGGAGCACGAGAAAGCGTATCGGTTTGAAGAGATCAAGAGCGGTCGTGTGCTAGTGAGCCGCGATGCGCAGGTCATGGAAGACGTTTTCGACGGTGGGAGACGCAACGTTGGTGAAGATGTGGTCGTGGATCTTCGTGATGAAGATGCCACAGACCAAGAAGAATCGTCTGAACCAGAAGAAAGCAAGGAAGAAGAAGCTGCGCAGGACGAATACGTTGAGCCTGGCAGCAAGCGACACCAGCGGACTAGGTCGTTAGAGGAAGCGGTGGAGATCCCAAGGTCCAAGCGGCATAGTCGGCCACAAACGCTGGATGAGCTGTCAGCCATCGCGAAAGAAGAAGGCTTCGACGCGGCCTTCGTTGTGGATTCAGTGGGAGAAATGCCGACCACGTTCACGTCGGCGATGGAATCCAGCAACGCGGCCAAGTGGAAGGAAGCGTGCGATTCGGAAATCAACTCTCTTCGCAAGAATGAGACGTGGGTATTGGTGCCGTTGCCCAAGGGACGCAAGGCGATCAGCTGCAGATGGGTGTTTCGGATCAAGGAAAACCAGGCTGGAGAGATCGAGCGGTTCAAGGCACGACTGGTGGCCAAGGGATTTTTGCAGAAGTACGGCATCGACTACGAAGAGACCTTCGCGCCGGTGGCCAAGTTCACGTCAATCAGGATCCTGCTCAGCCTGGCAGCCAAGTACAACCTCACGGTGCACCAGATGGATGTCAAGACGGCGTTCCTGAACGGGTGGTTGGACGAAGACATCTACATGGTGCAGCCGGATGGCTTTATTGACGAGGTGTACCCGGATTTCGTGTGCAAGCTCAAGCGTTCGCTGTATGGTCTCAAGCAGTCACCGCGGATGTGGAACCAGACCATCGACAAGTTCATGCTGGAGCTGGGGTTCAAGAAGTGCGAAGCGGATCACTGCATCTACGTCAAGCGGGACGACCAAGACATGATCTTCGTGGCGCTGTACGTGGACGACTTGATCCTCGCAAGCAACAACGACGAGCTGCTCAAGGCGACCAAGGAGGCACTAAGCAAGCGATTCGAGATGACGGACATGGGTCAGCTCAAGTACTTCCTCGGCATGGAAATTGATCAAGATCTTACAGCTGGAAAGGTGTCGGTGCGGCAGACCAAGTTTGCGAAGGACATCCTGGAGAAGTTCAGCATGGAGAAGAGCAACCCTGTCAAGACACCACAAGACCCAGGACTCAAGCTGACCAAGGCCATGTGCGAAGGAGGTTGCAAGCACGAGGAGACCATGGCGAAGGTACCGTACCGAAATGCAGTCGGCTGCTTGATGTACCTCATGGTGGGGACTAGGCCAGACCTTGCAGCCGCAGTGGGAGTTCTCAGCCAGTTTGCCGCGGATCCGTGTCCGACACACTGGCAAGCGCTCAAGAGGGTGTTTCGCTACATTCAAGGTACGAAGACTCATGGCATTGAGTTTTAAGCGAGCAGCGAGGACGGACTCCAAGGTTATTCGGATGCAGATTGGGCCGGCGACATCGAGTCTCGACGGAGTACAAGCGGATACGCGTTCATGATGAACGGCGGATGCATCAGCTGGAGAAGCAAAAAGCAGCGGACAGTGGCGCTTTCATCGACGGAGGCAGAGTACATGGCGTTGACGGAAGCGACACAGGAGGCAATTTGGCTCAAGGCGTTCTTGTGCAAGATCGGCGAGATGAAGGACAAGTCAGCAGTCAAGATCTACGAGGACAACCAAGGCTCCATCGCGTTGGCCAAGAACCGGAGTTCCACAAGCGCACCAAGCACATCGACATTCGCTACCACTTCGTGCGCGAGAAGGTTGAAGACGGCCAAGTGGTGTTGGAGTACTGCTCGACAAAGGACATGCTGGCGGACTTGATGACCAAGCCAATCACTGCCGTGCAGTTCGACATCCTTCGGAGCAAGCTCGGAATCCAAGGCGCCATTACGGCCGAGTCGAGTGGGAGTGTTGTCAAGAAGGCGCCTCGACCTACCGCGGTGTACCGGTAGATACCGGTACGACCTTCACTCAGTGGCACCACAAGCATTCCCGTGATTACGTGAAACTGATTACGGGACAAGTGTTTACGCTATGGTCGTGCGTGGGTACAAGATTGTGGGTACAAGATGGGCGTCGACGTGGCAGTCGCTGATTGGCTGGGGTAGCTCAGTATCCAGTAAGGAATCCAGTAATGTGTATCCAGGTAGGACATCCAGTAGGCTTAGAGGTAGCAGGCAGTTTGCGAACTAAGGACCTAAATCAATCACTTTGCATTTTATCATCTAGTGCTCAAACGACCTTGACTTTTGGTTATGAGCCCAAGCCCCGTATTCCCTGCCCAAGACTCCGACTACGCCTTCGCCATGGACACTGCCTCGACGACGACCTCCCGCATCAACAAGTTCGACGGAACTAACTTCCACACGTGGAAGTTCAAGATGCGCATGGTGCTCGAGGAGCGCGACCTGTGGGAAGTGACAAGTGGAGAGATCAAGCTGGAGCACTGCACCACTGCGCTGGATCAATCGACATTCAAGAGGAAGTCTCGCAAGGCGCTGGCGATCATCTGTCTCGCGATGGAGGATTCGCAGTTGCCGCTGGTTCGGTCGGCCAAGGATGCGTACGATGCATGGTCAAGAATGGAAGGACACTTCGAGAAGAAGAGTTTGGCCAACAAGCTCTTCCTTCGTCGACGTTTCTTCACGACGATGATGGGCGAAGGTGATGATGTGCTGGAGCACATTAACAAGGTCAAGACGCTGGCGGAACAGCTCGACGCGGTGGGCGCTCCGGTCAGTGAGGACGACCTGGTGATCACGCTTCTGGCAAGTCTGAGTGAGTCGTACCAGTTCCTCATCACGGCGTTGGAGTCGAGAGCCGACTCGCTGACATGGGAACTCGTGACGTCTCGACTGCTGCATGAGGACTTGAAGCGCAAGGAACAAGGTGGCGGTACTGAAGGAACCGCGCACGGTCAAGCGTTCATGACAAGCGGTAACGGGAAGAGCAAGGGACGGCAGGTGCAGAAGACTAGTGCCTGCCACTACTGTGGTGAACAAGGACATTGGATCGCCAAGTGTCCCGTGAGGATTCGAGAGAACGCGGAGCGGCAGAGGCCGCAACGAGCAAACGTCGCCGATGATGATGAAGACTGCGGCGACTACTTGTTCTCGGTTGGTGGTGGGACCTCCAAGTCGAGTGAAGTTTGGCTGGTCGACTCGGGTGCGACGCAGCACATGACGTACTCGAAAGAGTATATGAAGAACTACAAGAAGATGACTCCGGTGGACGTGCATCTCGCGGACGACGGAGTGGTCCAAGCGGTCGGCAGTGGCGACATTGTCATGTCGATGAAGACCCCACGCGGGATCAAGAAGGGTGTGCTCACGAAGGTGTGGCACATCCCCAAGTTGTCGCGCAACCTGTTTTCGGTCGGGAGGTTCACCAAGGATGTTGGGCCTGTGACGTTCGAGCGCGACGGGTGCTTCGCCGAGACGAAGAAGATCAAGTGGCAGCTCGGAGCGCGTGAAGGCAAGGACTGTTCAAGCTGTGCATGACTCCGATCATGCCTGACGAGGCCAATGTGTCGAGTTCGAAGGATCGCAAAGGGGACACCACGTCGTACCTCTGGCACCTTCGACTTGGTCACATTGGCCATGGCGGTCTAGACGCCATCGTGAAGAAGGGCTATGGAGTTGGTATCAACATGACGGCTGTGAAGCAGTGGGAGTTGTGTGATGGGTGTGCACTTGTCAAGCAAACGCGAGTGAGTTACATGCCCAAGTCGCCGAACCACGCCAAGAAACTGTTGGAAGTCATCCACAGTGATGTTTGCGGTCCCATGAAGACGTCGACGTTCAGTGGCAAGAAGTACTTCGTCACGTTCATTGACGAGTACTCACATTTCTGTGTGGTATACTTGCTGCGGAACAAGTCGGAGGTGGCTGCCAAATTTGCTGAGTTCGTGGCATTTGCCGAAACTCAGACGGGTGGTCGCGTGAAAACCCTCCGTGTGAAGCAACTTCGCAGTGACAATGGTGGCGAGTACAAGTCTCGTGAGATGGCCAAGTTCTGCAGAGAGCGTGGGATCGTGCAGAAGTTCACACCGCCGTATACGCCTCAACTGAACGGAGTGGCGGAACGGATGAACCGGACGTTGGTGGAATGTGCGCGCTGCATGTTGGAGCATGCCGGACTGTCGAAGTCATATTGGGGTGAAGCGGTGATGACAGCGACGTTCCTCCGGAATCGCTGTCCTACACGCGCCACCAGCCACGGCAAGTCTCCGCACCAAATTTGGACGGGCAAGAAACCGCTGCTGTCCAACCTTAAGGTGTTCGGTTGCCATGCGTATGTGACGGTCCCGAAGGAGAAACGCACCAAGTTCGACGCTCGGTCGGTGCGTTGTCGGTTTCTCGGGTACTCGGAGCACGAGAAAGCGTATCGGTTTGAAGAGATCAAGAGCGGTCGTGTGCTAGTGAGCCGCGATGCGCAGGTCATGGAAGACGTTTTCGACGGTGGGAGACGCAACGTTGGTGAAGATGTGGTCGTGGATCTTCGTGATGAAGATGCCACAGACCAAGAAGAATCGTCTGAACCAGAAGAAAGCAAGGAAGAAGAAGCTGCGCAGGACGAATACGTTGAGCCTGGCAGCAAGCGACACCAGCGGACTAGGTCGTTAGAGGAAGCGGTGGAGATCCCAAGGTCCAAGCGGCATAGTCGGCCACAAACGCTGGATGAGCTGTCAGCCATCGCGAAAGAAGAAGGCTTCGACGCGGCCTTCGTTGTGGATTCAGTGGGAGAAATGCCGACCACGTTCACGTCGGCGATGGAATCCAGCAACGCGGCCAAGTGGAAGGAAGCGTGCGATTCGGAAATCAACTCTCTTCGCAAGAATGAGACGTGGGTATTGGTGCCGTTGCCCAAGGGACGCAAGGCGATCAGCTGCAGATGGGTGTTTCGGATCAAGGAAAACCAGGCTGGAGAGATCGAGCGGTTCAAGGCACGACTGGTGGCCAAGGGATTTTTGCAGAAGTACGGCATCGACTACGAAGAGACCTTCGCGCCGGTGGCCAAGTTCACGTCAATCAGGATCCTGCTCAGCCTGGCAGCCAAGTACAACCTCACGGTGCACCAGATGGATGTCAAGACGGCGTTCCTGAACGGGTGGTTGGACGAAGACATCTACATGGTGCAGCCGGATGGCTTTATTGACGAGGTGTACCCGGATTTCGTGTGCAAGCTCAAGCGTTCGCTGTATGGTCTCAAGCAGTCACCGCGGATGTGGAACCAGACCATCGACAAGTTCATGCTGGAGCTGGGGTTCAAGAAGTGCGAAGCGGATCACTGCATCTACGTCAAGCGGGACGACCAAGACATGATCTTCGTGGCGCTGTACGTGGACGACTTGATCCTCGCAAGCAACAACGACGAGCTGCTCAAGTCGACCAAGGAAGCACTCAGCAAGCGATTCGAGATGACGGACATGGGTCAGCTCAAGTACTTCCTCGGCATGGAAATTGATCAAGATCTTACAGCTGGAAAGGTGTCGGTGCGGCAGACCAAGTTTGCGAAGGACATCCTGGAGAAGTTCAGCATGGAGAAGAGCAACCCTGTCAAGACACCACAAGACCCAGGACTCAAGCTGACCAAGGCCATGTGCGAAGGAGGTTGCAAGCACGAGGAGACCATGGCGAAGGTACCGTACCGAAATGCAGTCGGCTGCCTGATGTACCTCATGGTGGGGACTAGGCCAGACCTTGCAGCCGCAGTGGGAGTTCTCAGCCAGTTTGCCGCGGATCCGTGTCCGACACACTGGCAAGCGCTCAAGAGGGTGTTTCGCTACATTCAAGGTACGAAGACTCATGGCATTGAGTTTTAAGCGAGCAGCGAGGACGGACTCCAAGGTTATTCGGATGCAGATTGGGCCGGCGACATCGAGTCTCGACGGAGTACAAGCGGATACGCGTTCATGATGAACGGCGGATGCATCAGCTGGAGAAGCAAGAAGCAGCGGACAGTGGCGCTTTCATCGACGGAGGCAGAGTACATGGCGTTGACGGAAGCGACACAGGAGGCAATTTGGCTCAAGGCGTTCCTGTGCGAGATCGGCGAGATGAAGGACAAGTCAGCAGTCAAGATCTACGAGGACAACCAAGGCTCCATCGCGTTGGCCAAGAACCGGAGTTCCACAAGCGCACCAAGCACATCGACATTCGCTACCACTTCGTGCGCGAGAAGGTTGAAGACGGCCAAGTGGTGTTGGAGTACTGCTCGACAAAGGACATGCTGGCGGACTTGATGACCAAGCCGATCACTGCCGTGCAGTTCGACATCCTTCGGAGCAAGCTCGGAATCCAAGGCGCCATTACGGCCGAGTCGAGTGGGAGTGTTGTCAAGAAGGCGCCTCGACCTGCCGCGGTGTACCGGTAGATACCGGTACGACCTTCACTCAGTGGCACCACAAGCATTCCCGTGATTACGTGAAACTGATTACGGGACAAGTGTTTACGCTATGGTCGTGCGTGGGTACAAGATTGTGGGTACAAGATGGGCGTCGACGTGGCAGTCGCTGATTGGCTGGGGTAGCTCAGTATCCAGTAAGGAATCCAGTAATGTGTATCCAGGTAGGACATCCAGTAGGCTTAGAGGTAGCAGGCAGTTTGCGAACTAAGGACCTAAATCAATCACTTTGCATTTTATCATCTAGTGCTCAAACGACCTTGACTTTTGGTTATGAGCCCAAGCCCCGTATTCCCTGCCCAAGACTCCGACTACGCCTTCGCCATGGACACTGCCTCGACGACGACCTCCCGCATCAACAAGTTCGACGGAACTAACTTCCACACGTGGAAGTTCAAGATGCGCATGGTGCTCGAGGAGCGCGACCTGTGGGAAGTGACAAGTGGAGAGATCAAGCTGGAGCACTGCACCACTGCGCTGGACCAATCGACATTCAAGAGGAAGTCTCGCAAGGCGCTGGCGATCATCTGTCTCGCGATGGAGGATTCGCAGTTGCCGCTGGTTCGGTCGGCCAAGGATGCGTATGATGCATGGTCAAGAATGGAAGGACACTTCGAGAAGAAGAGTTTGGCAACAAGCTCTTCCTTCGTCGACGTTTCTTCACGACGATGATGGGCGAAGGTGATGATGTGCTGGAGCACATTAACAAGGTCAAGACGCTGGCGGAACAGCTCGACGCGGTGGGCGCTCCGGTCAGCGAGGACGACCTGGTGATCACGCTTCTGGCAAGTCTGAGTGAGTCGTACCAGTTCCTCATCACGCGTTGGAGTGGAGTCGAGAGCCGACTCGCTGACATGGGAACTCGTGACGTCTCGACTGCTGCATGAGGACTTGAAGCGCAAGGAACAAGGTGGCGGTACTGAAGGAACCGCGCACGGTCAAGCGTTCATGACAAGCGGAACGGGGGAAGAGCAAGGGACGGCAGGTGCAGAAGACTAGTGCCTGCCACTACTGTGGTGAACAAGGACATTGGATCGCCAAGTGTCCCGTGAGGATTCGAGAGAACGCGGAGCGGCAGAGCCGCAACGAGCAAACGTCGCCGATGATGATGAAGACTGCGGCGACTACTGTTCTCGGTTGGTGGTGGGACCTCCAAGTCGAGTGAAGTTTGGCTGGTCGACTCGGGTGCGACGCAGCACATGACGTACTCGAAAGAGTACATGAAGAACTACAAGAAGATGACTCCGGTGGACGTGCATCTCGCGGACGACGGAGTGGTCCAAGCGGTCGGCAGTGGCGACATTGTCATGTCGATGAAGACTCCACGCGGGATCAAGAAGGGTGTGCTCACGAAGGTGTGGCACATCCCAAGTTGTCGCGCAACCTGTTTTCGGTCGGGAGGTTCACCAAGGATGTTGGGCCCGTGACGTTCGAGCGCGACGGGTGCTTCGCCGAGACGAAGAAGATCAAGTGGCAGCTCGGAGCGCGTGAAGGCAAGGACTGTTCAAGCTGTGCATGACTCCGATCATGCCTGACGAGGCCAATGTGTCGAGTTCGAAGGATCGCAAAGGGGACACCACGTCGTACCTCTGGCACCTTCGACTTGGTCACATTGGCCATGGCGGTCTAGACGCCATCGTGAGAAGGGCTATGGAGTTGGTATCAACATGACGGCTGTGAAGCAGTGGGAGTTGTGTGATGGGTGTGCACTTGTCAAGCAAACGCGAGTGAGTTACATGCCCAAGTCGCCGAACCACGCCCAAGAAACTGTTGGAAGTCATCCACAGTGATGTTTGCGGTCCCATGAAGACGTCGACGTTCAGTGGCAAGAAGTACTTCGTCACGTTCATTGACGAGTACTCACATTTCTGTGTGGTATACTTGCTGCGGAACAAGTCGGAGGTGGCTGCCAAATTTGCTGAGTTCGTGGCATTTGCCGAAACTCAGACGGGTGGTCGCGTGAAAACCTCCGTGTGAAGCAACTTCGCAGTGACAATGGTGGCGAGTACAAGTCTCGTGAGATGGCCAAGTTCTGCAGAGAGCGTGGGATCGTGCAGAAGTTCACACCGCCGTATACGCCTCAACTGAACGGAGTGGCGGAACGGATGAACCGGACGTTGGTTGGGTGGAATGTGCGCGCTGCATGTTGGAGCATGCCGGACTGTCGAAGTCATATTGGGGTGAAGCGGTGATGACAGCGACGTTCCTCCGAATCGCTGTCCGACACGCGCCACCAGCCACGGCAAGTCTCCGCACCAAATTGGACGGGCAAGAAACCGCTGCTGTCCAACCTTAAGGTGTTCGGTTGCCATGCGTATGTGACGGTCCCGAAGGAGAAACGCACCAAGTTCGACGCTCGGTCGGTGCGTTGTCGGTTTCTCGGGTACTCGGAGCACGAGAAAGCGTATCGGTTTGAAGAGATCAAGAGCGGTCGTGTGCTAGTGAGCCGCGATGCGCAGTTCATGGAAGACGTTTTCGACGGTGGGAGACGCAACGTTGGTGAAGATGTGGTCGTGGATCTTCGTGATGAAGATGCCACAGACCAAGAAGAATCGTCTGAACCAGAAGAAAGAAAGCAAGGAAGAAGAAGCTGCGCAGGACGAATACGTTGAGCCTGGCAGCAAGCGACACCCAGCGGACTAGGTCGTTAGAGGAAGCGGTGGAGATCCCAAGGTCCAAGCGGCATAGTCGGCCACAAACGCTGGATGAGCTGTCAGCCATCGCGAAAAGAAGAAGGCTTCGACGCGGCCTTCGTTGTGGATTCAGTGGGAGAAATGCCGACCACGTTCACGTCGGCGATGGAATCCAGCAACGCGGCCAAGTGGAAGGAAGCGTGCGATTCGGAAATCAACTCTCTTCGCAAGAATGAGACGTGGGTATTGGTGCCGTTGCCAAGGGACGCAAGGCGATCAGCTGCAGATGGGTGTTTCGGATCAAGAGAAAACCAGGCTGGAGAGATCGAGCGGTCAAGGCACGACTGGTGGCCAAGGGATTTTGCAGAAGTACGGCATCGACTACGAGAGACCTTCGCGCCGGTGGCCAAGTTCACGTCAATCAGGATCCTGCTCAGCCTGGCAGCCAAGTACAACCTCACGGTGCACCAGATGGATGTCAAGACGGCGTCCTGAACGGGTGGTTGGACGAAGACATCTACATGGTGCAGCCGGATGGCTTTATTGACGAGGTGCACCCGGATTTCGTGTGCAAGCTCAAGCGTTCGCTGTATGGTCTCAAGCAGTCACCGCGGATGTGGAACCAGACCATCGACAAGTTCATGCTGGAGCTGGGGTTCAAGAAGTGCGAAGCGGATCACTGCATCTACGTCAAGCGGGACGACCAAGACATGATCTTCGTGGCGCTGTACGTGGACGACTTGATCTCGCAAGCAACAACGACGAGCTGCTCAAGTCGACCAAGGAGCACTCAGCAAGCGATTCGAGATGACGGACATGGGTCAGCTCAAGTACTTCCTCGGCATGGAAATTGATCAAGATCTTACAGCTGGAAAGGTGTGTCGGTGCGGCAGACAAGTTTGCGAAGGACATCCTGGAGAAGTTCAGCATGGAGAAGAGCAACCCTGTCAAGACACCACAAGACCCAGGACTCAAGCTGACCAAGGCCATGTGCGAAGGAGGTTGCAAGCACGAGGAGACCATGGCGAAGGTACCGTACCGAAATGCAGTCGGCTGCCTGATGTACCTCATGGTGGGGACTAGGCCAGACCTTGCAGCCGCAGTGGGAGTTCTCAGCCAGTTTGCCGCGGATCCGTGTCCGACACCACTGGCAAGCGCTCAAGGGGGTTTCGCTACATCAAGGTACGAAGACTCATGGCATTGAGTTTCAAGCGAGCAGCGAGGACGGACTCCAAGGTTATTCGGAGCAGATTGGGCCGGCGACATCGAGTCTCGACGGAGTACAAGCGGCTACGCGTCATGATGAACGGCGGAGGATGCTCAGCTGGAGAAGCAAGAAGCAGCGGACAGTGGCGCTTTCATCGACGGAGGCAGGCAGTACATGGCGTTGACGGAAGCGACACAGGAGGCAATTTGGCTCAAGGCGTTCCGTGCGAGGATCGGCGAGATGAAGACAAGTCAGCAGTCAAGATCTACGAGGACAACCAAGGCTCCATCGCGTGGCCAAGAACCCGGAGTTCCACAAGCGCACCAAGCACATCGACATTCGCTACCACTTCGTGCGCGAGAAGGTGAAGACGGCCAAGTGGTGTTGGAGTACTGCTCGACAAAGGACATGCTGGCGGACTTGATGACCAAGCAATCACTGCCTGCAGTTCGATATCCTTCGGAGCAAGCTCGGAATCCAAGGCGCCATTACGGCCGAGTCGAGTGGGAGTGTTGTCAAGAAGGCGCCTCGACCTGCCGCGGTGTACCGGTAGATACCGGTACGACCTTCACTCAGTGGCACCACAAGCATTCCCGTGATTACGTGAAACTGATTAC